>KN498247.1:3757-30106 GCA_000787155.1 Scartelaos histophorus | reverse complement strand
TAAAAAGTCCACAGGAAAAATTAATGAGAAATGTATTTTACTTCTACTTTTCGAACAGTTTCATGGTTAAAAAAATAATAAATCAAACAAAAATAATAAATCAAACAATGAAAAATCAATCAGATAGATAAACATACAACACACTATAATAGGTTTCCCTCTTTGGGCAAAGATTTCCCTGAGAATCCAAAGTTTCAGTGGAACGTGTGAATATATTAGGCCTATAACAGTAGGCTTCTCTTCTTTCTTTTTTGCAGTTGTCGTCTAAACATTCCCAATATGAACAAAAACACACAGACCATGTGGGTTCATATTTCCAGTAGATCATCAAGTGTAGCCGATTCATTTCACTCTCGTTTGATGCTTTCTTTTTTGATCCCCACATTTACCATTAAAGACTGATCCCACTGTGGGCGATCATCGCCCCGGCGCAATAAAACAGCTCATAAGCGCGTGGCAGCGGCAGGGAGTGGGGCCAGAGGGGGTAACTGGGCTGTGAAATAGACTCCACTCCGCTGATGGACACTTGAAAGCGCTCGGATGGTTAGTTGTCAGTCAAAACCGCCAGACCCGCCTCCGCTTCGCCGCAATCCAAAAAATATGAATCTAAATAGAGTGGAAAATGCGTTTTACCGCAAAAGATGACCAAAGTGTTGAAGGGATATTCTTTCCCCCGTGGAGCGGTGCGCGCTGCCATGCCTCCTCTCGCTCCAAGGTGGGAGGGGTAGTAGTGACGCTTCTAACCAATGGGCACACGCTTTCCTCTGGATCGGAGCGCAGCATCTCCCTTGTCACAACGGCACTTTTGCGGCAGACAAGTAGGACGCTCGCTCATCTGTCGGCACCGCGGGAAGAAGACGCACACGGGGAATTTACCGAGGTGTTTCGGCACCCGAGACTCGCTTCGTTTAACCTTTTACCGCTGCAAAAATGAACATTGGCTGCGTCATCCTGGCTTGCACCTTACTTGCGGGCTCATCCTCGGTAAGATTTAGAGTTTCTTTCCGTCTTGCTGAGAGAGGATGCAGTGGGAACTAGTGCTGCACTGCTGTATAGCGCGCAGTTTTAGTTGGTGCGGCGCGCTGGATGAACCCAAAGTGCTCCTGTAATAATAAAACGCGTGGAGCCTACTCTGTCTGCAGTGTTGCGCTAAGGGAGCATGGCGCGTGGATTTTGGAGCGGTGTGATTGCTGCTCATCGCTACAGCAACTCTAGTTTCAAAGTAGAATCGTTTCATTTGGAGGCAGCGGTGCGTTGATGCGGGGCACTGTCTTTTTCGCTGTTTCAAATCAACTTATACCCACTGTCATTTCCTTTCTGGGGGGTTACGTCTCCGATTGTAATGAAGTTTGAGCACAAATCCCGTTTAATGAGCATGTCTCCAGAAGCCAATTACGAAGAGCTTATCATACTCTATTTTAATTCGGGCAATAATGTATTCTAAGCCGAGACTTTGTGAAAGGGAACGATGGGAAAGACTTGACAATGTGTGTAGCAGTTCTATTTGTGCGCTAGACAGTGAGGGCATAATAATGACAGAGGCTTGAGTTGGAGGATACAATGGACACAAAAAATAGTGGCCCACACTAGGCTATAATTTGTTGGTTTCCTTCTCGGCTCCTTTTCAAATGCTGCTGAATCTCCCACGTTTCTTGCTCAGGACAGTAGATATTTAGTCTACTCGTTTGTGGCTTCAAGTGACGTAGAATGTGTAATGGCAATGAGCAGGTGCATCTCCACATTTCACCTTTTCATTTAATTCTACATAGAGGATCAAGTTAGCATTTTCTTACTTTATTGTGTAATGTAGGAGTAATGTATAACAATAATGTGCTACATGTCGAGAGATGCAAGGTAAAGTTTGGAGTTTTACATGACGGTGCTTTCAGTTCATGTTATAGACTACATTATACAAAAGAATACAATTGTTAACGTGCAGTGACTTAAACCTACATCCAGGCATGTGAGCTGCAACTATAGAACTCCTTGCAGGCTTTATCCACACATCATGCAACTCTGTATTAATCATGATGCTGTATTGCAGTGGATGCAGCTCTGTTTCTGCACAGCACATAATGCTGCATTCATGTTTTTTTTCCTGGAAACTTGCTGGAATGGACATAATAAATGCCTTTCAATTCATAAAAGAACACTTTGTGTCCATGCAGCGACATTGACCAGTTCTATAAATTTACTTTGACGTATTCACATTAAGTCCTAATGAAAAAACTTCACTTATTGAACCCAAAAGATTTATTGTCTTCACTTATTTACTTGACATTTTAATATTACTTATTTTAAGTTGCATGATTAGATCATGTCATTTTTGCTATCCAGATGCAGCAGTGCAAAAGCAGGACCTATATGATTTCCAGTGGTGAGGTTGTGTGTGAGTGAGAAATGCACTGTCCACCTTGTGGACCTGTGCTCCTTCTCTCCGGCTTTATTTTCCCACACCTAACAGGCTGTGTGCACTTGTCCCCAGGGGAGTAAGGCAGGCCAGCCCCTCAAAGCACCATGTCGACCAGGATTCTCCCAGAACTTCTACACCGTCATCGTCCCTCGAGACGTGCTGCATGGACAGCGCATTCTCAAAGGTGAGCCCCCTGCTTCTATAACGCTGCCACTATACTACTACTACTACTAGTACTGCTGCTGCTGCTGCTGCTGCTGCTGCTGCTGCTGCTTGTGTATTGTTTTATCTGGGATGTGAAGAATGTTGGAAGACTAATTTTCATACCAAACTGCTAAGCTCCAGTGAGATGCCTTTTTTACATGTTAGTTTTGCATACAGTAGTATAGAGTGTGGAATCTGGAAAGTCAAAAACTTAGCAGATGTGCCAAATGCCGAGAGAGTAAACAATAAACAGGGAACAGTAAAAAAGTGACAAGTTTGAAAAATCATTGAGCTGTGACAACATAATCTAAAGCTCTATACTTGACTGGTGGTGATGATGTTATTCTTTAGACAATTTCTCACAATGGCTTCAAAATATATTATATTAGAATATGTTTATACTGTAATTAAAACATCTTATTGTTATGCTCTAGACAACTTCAAGACATACATGAAAACATGGATGGGGGACAGTTTGACAGTGGAAAGCTTGAAACTGAATGCATTTAAATAATCACTGTGGTAGTGATTTAATTTTCTTGCTGTTTTGATGATCCATATAATTGTCTTTAATTGCTCCATCACTTTTGAGTACGTCCAATTCTAGAAACATGTGGATGCTTTAGCTCGCTTCTCAATAGCCGCAATAGTGTTGCATAATCTGAATAACTAACAACTTTTTAAGAGATAATAATGACGTATGAGTCTGACAATTTGATTACTGAGAGACTTTATTTCCAAGTTGTTTATGTGTGTAGAGTTATGATTAATTGGAATGTTTTGGTGTGGAAACAGCAATATTCACATTTACAATACCTGCATGTTTTATACTTTTATTTAACGGGATCCATGGTAGTGACAGCAAAGCTGCTATTCTTCCTGGGATCATAGTGTACTGGAAAAGTTCCACTTTACTGAAGTGAAAAGTTCTATCAGGGGAGAAGTGCTCCTAATTATAAACATAATGACTCTCACATCAAATTGCTGTGTAACAGTTTGGTCATGGTTTGGATCAGTCCCTATAAAAAATAAACTAAATAAGAAAATATAAAAATATCACCCTTGGAATCACCCTGTTTGTCTGCAAGTAATAATAGATCATATCCAGGTGCTTGTAAACAAGTAAATAGTTGTGGAGGTTATTGTGCTGCTTACTGCACTGACAAGGACAGTGCGTCTGGCGTCAGTGGGGAGGGGGGGTCTTCAGGGGATTGGGAGCTCAAGGTTTGAGCTGGTGTAGAAGTGGCCTGAGATATCCTTACATTGCAACAATCCCAACACAATGTGAGTTTTGAATGGGCAGCATATGGGGGCAGGGACTCTGGCACTGTGCTGTTGTCCTCAGAGCGAACTGGAGTTCAAACAATGTAAACCTGACAAGTGAAAAATGTGTCCACTGTGTGGTGTAAAATATTGACGTGACTTGACAAGATTGCAGTGCTCACAATGTTACAATGTGTGGTTGATAAAGCTTCAGTGCAGAGTGATGCAGATGTGCCTTGCTTTAGTGAGACTGTTCTCATATCACACACAACCGCAGCTTTGATCTCACCTTACCGTACATCCAGAGTCCTCTCCTGTGCTTCATTTTACCTTTAATGTTCACTGTAAACAACAGAAATCAATGTGTATTGTCCGGATCTGCTGCATCTTAACTGATGTCATGATTAATGTACAGCTCGTATCTGTACTGAAGCTGCATTTTCCATACACAAAGCTTTTAATACTTCCACCACAATATGTTTAACCTCAAACTGTCAACTGTCCCGACAAAATGAATGGGCCAGGCCAGGACGAGGGAGGGTCCTCTGGGGTGCTGCCAGGCCGCGGCTGGAGGCGGGGTTGTTGTGTCCCCTGAGAGACGGACAGTGAGCGATGGGGGAAGAGCTGGAGGACTGTAGCCCTGCAGGTGCATATGTGAACCACTGCCACTTTCCAGTCATTGAACAATGTGTGCTCTGCAGCCCTGGTCAAGCCAGAGGTGGACGGCACTGTCAATGCCCATGTTGTATTGTGTAGGTGTTGTGTGTGGAGAGTAGAAGGGACGACATGGACTGTTGAAGCTGCGGTGAAAAAAGAGTAGACCCAAAATGATCACTGATGCAGTTTTTTTTAGCCTGGTCAAAAACCATCTGCATGTGCTAGTCCAATGGCAAAATAAATTGTGATAAGCATTGTTCTATGCGATGAAAACAGGAACAAAAGAAAACTGAATGCCTGCAGTACATTTAGCCATTCTTTACAAACAGGTTAGCAAAGCAATGCAGTGGAATGATGTTCTTCAAGGCTCTTCATATGTGTTTTAAAGATGCATTATGTGACTTTTCTGATGGAGGGTTTACTACTTGCAAGATTTAAGATATTAACTGCTATAGTGTAAAGCATTCTAGGAAAAATAACAACATCTTCATGAGTCAAGCAGATGAGGACAGTAGCCCTGTAGCAGTAACACAGTAACTTCAAGTAATTTTATTAAAACAACCTTTGGATGTTATCTGGTTTATGGAAGGAAGGAATGGATGCTGTTGAGTCTTTTATTACATTGCATGTTACAAAAGGTCAACATTTCACAGACACGGCTATCTAAACAAAATGAAAGCCAACTTGCTTCAAAAATGAGCAAGGCTAGTAAAAAACATCAGTTAGAATCCTGAACTGGTGAGAAAAATCCAGCAAGCTTTTGGTGCTCCTATTTCACCATTGTGCAGCTGGCCTTTATTTATCTTGGTGTCCCTTGCTGCTCGTTAGAAGCTGCTCTGCTGCCCTACCTGAAAAAGAATGATGCCCATTTTCTAGAAGCACAAATAATTGATTCACAGTATAAGACCTCAAGGTTGGAAGTTTATGCACAAAATACAACAGTTCCATATATTCAAAAACACTAGTTTATTTGCACACATCTTAGAGTCAAGTCATGTCTTTAACCAGATTTTTTTAAACTATTATGTATTTCCCTTCCCTCCCTTTAGTTTTATATCTAAAAACTAGTTAAAGGAGCTTATGATCTTTGTGCTACCTTTGTCTTTTTGCTTTGACATGTTCTTAAATCTCACAGCTGAGCCACATTGTGCTGAATAAATCATCCTTTGGTCATGAGGAGATCTACTAGACCTAGGTCGGGATCACTCAGGAATTCTCTTCCAGCGGTTGTATTCCTGTAACTTCCGTGCAGATCCCCACTGTGGCCAGATAAGCCATGAAAAGAAAAATATTCCAATGATTCTACAGAGCTGTGTAAACTACCTCCCGGATCCCAACATTGCAAGAGACAGCCAGGAGCACGGACAAGAGTGAGCAAGAGGGGCATTGGAATTCTGCTCAGGCCCTCACGTCTCTTTAAGGTACTGTCACGGCGTGTTTGAAGAGACGGCACTGATGACTTTGCCCCAGTGACTCAATAAGCACGGTGCAGGGCCACATCAGGCATTTTTTATGTGTGGAGATTTTTGGAAGTTATGCAAAAGACCATGGCGATACATTTTTAAAGAGCTGAAATGTATTATTACATATTTGATTTGATAAAATCATTGATGTTCTGCCCTGGTGTTGTCAGAGCAAATCATCTACCTCTAATTATGCAGTAAATTCTATATTGGTCTGACATTGGTCTTATACCAGATGCCCTTCTTGATACAGATCCTTTGTTTGGAAATTGTAAGCCTTTATTTGTATTTATAAATTATGATGAGGCTTTAGTAAGTACAGTAATGCCATTTTTGGATCTTAATACCAGTATCTCCGTAGCCTTCCCTTTTTATTAAGGAAATGGCCAAGTTGTAGAGATCTGTTTTGTCAGGATGCCTTCAGTCTGCTAGTCTGGTCACTTTCCCACATCACAACTCAAACAGAGCCATGCAATCAGCTTAATCTGTTACAGCCACACACGGGACACAGACAAACTCGATGTTGGATGTTTGTTCTTCAAAACAAACAAGATAGCACTGGTAACTCCTTAAAGTGGCTAGAGAGACAATATTGTTCTGTAATTACGTTGTAACAGAAACTGAATTATTACCGAAAGGACCCATATTGTGTTATTTTCTTATCTCTGTTATAATGTTGTTTCCTCATCACATACATACTTGGAGTTCGGTTTTGTTTCGCTCACACATTTAACACACAAACCCTGCATTTTTAGGCTTTCTTTCTTTTTTAGGACTTCTTCTCTCAATCTGAAAACACTCTGTTCCATCTTGTGATGTCATGTGGTGATACAGGAAGCACTCAGTTGTGTTTTTAAAGTACACGTTGCAGATCTTTAGGCACAGAAAATGACGTAGGTTGTCTTTTTCACAAGCAATGTTTATTATAAAGCCAAGAAAAGTTGAAAACGGGCTTACAACAGCTCCCCTGCTCTCAGTCCATGTCACGCACACACACCTCTAGTCTAGTTCAAGGCACACCGACAAACCAGTGCGGGGCGTTCAAATGAATCTCGTAAAACTAAATGTTGAGAAATTACAATGACATGTGACACCAAAAAAAACAATAGGGGATGTCAGTGAATCTCAAAACAATAATGTTTTAATGTTTAAATTCATTCACAACGATCATGTATAACTGTTAATCAATTATGTCTCTCACCTACATACACCTTCACTCGGATAATTTGGATCACATCTGGATCATTTCAGCACTGGAATTACCAACCTCTACTGAAAATAATAAGGGGTTGCTCAAAAATGTGTGCATGAAACAAAACACTCCTCCAGGTATGTTTTTGATTAGGGAACAACATTGTAACATGGCTTAAAGCTCACGAGAAACCCTCTTGTGTAATGTAGGACCTTTTAAACCTGTATGTCAGGGCTTGGGGCATGTCTGTTGCTTATCACATTGGCTTACTTCAAGTCTGTTAGCTCTGGTTAGTCCCGTCTCATTGGAACATTTAATGGATGCTGAAGCCGTTATGAAGCTGCACCTTTGCCTTTGTGCTTCTGCAGTACAATCCCCTTACCATTCTACTGTGCATTGTCACCAGATTAACTTTACATTGTCCAAGGACAGAATTTAGTTCATTCTTAAGTGAATAGCATATTTTGTGGCATATTTTCTGTATGAATATAATTGTAAGACACTTGCGAGGTGATAAACTAATGACTTGTTAAAATGACCGACCCATGACAGTGTATTAAGTGCATTCATCGTCTGTGCCTCGCCCGCACAAGGTCTTCACATTTTTAATTCTGTATTCTTCGTTGATTTCTGCATACACTCAAATCATTTTTACCGCTTCATTTGATATGTATGAAAAAACCTATCCGCTCTCATCGAGTAAGATTAATTTAAGTCGCGTGTAGCCACTCTCCCCACTGTGCCCGACCCTCAGCATTGTTTAATTCCATCTCCTGACGTTACACATGCAAAATGACATGCAACATGACCCCAATTAGTCCCCACCAGGAGAAATCTGGCGGGCAGCCCATATCTGCTTTGAAACAGACGCCGGGGCTACATGAGAACTCCTAACCTCCAATCTGAAGTGACAGGGCTTTCATAAGAGTGTCCAGGCCCAAAGGATGGTGGTGGTAACTGTGGTAGTAGCGAGGAGGATTATGTTCCCAGGCAATTGATAAGCGGTATGCCATTTTCCCTTCTGACTGCTGGCCGTCTCTCCTGCTCTCTTGTCCTCCGGAGAGTCTTTCATCTCCCCAGCCAGGACTAGCAGTCTGCGTGGCCCCGATAGACTACAGGTATGGGCTACATTATTTCTCTTTATCTGCTGGGTATCCATCCGATTTCGACTACTTGACAAACATGCTGAGCCAATTCCATCAAGCAAGCCACCCATGATATATAGTACGAGCCACCACTTTTCATCCTGTTTCCAGTTATTTCCTCAGCGGAGTAGCCCTATTGGGAGGAAAAAAAAAGCTTTTGATAGAGGAAGCGGCCGTCAGCAGAAATGATGTAGACCCTTGTCCGGGCTGGGATTTTATTAGTTCTGGTTTGTGGATTTGAGTTGCTCTCGCTTTGGACGGGTATTAGCTGTACTAGGGAGGTTGGATCCTGGGTCGTGGGAGTTTCATCACAACTGCTTTTTCGTGTACATATGTCAAATACAAGACAAAAGGCTTTATTATAACAACACATTTTACCACTGGTTTTGTGCTATATATAGTCCATGTTTACTGTGCGTGCACCCAGTTTAAGCCCTTGTTCTGGGCTCCTGGCATGTAAGGAAATTTACATTTTTAGTAGGTTATGTTTGTAATGTTTTAATGTCATGTGATTACGGTGGTTTCATTTTTAAAAATAGAAACAAAATATGAATCTAGCCCTTTATTTTTTGAATTTACAAATATAATACTTCTGTATTAGTGGACAAACAGAAAGAACAAATTGAGTGCCCCCCAAACCTCAGGGGGTCCCGCACCCAAATTTGCTACTCACTGGACTACAGGGTAATTTTATCCCTAAATTCTAAATATTATGTGCATCTGAAAATCTGCAAATACTAAACCAACACACAACCCTTTGGCATTTATCAGCAATGATGACAAAATACTGTACCCCAAAATCTAAGTAAGTATTTTATTTATATAGTGCTTTTCACAGACACATGTAACAAAGACTCTTAACAGATCATCATATATGTGATAATTTACTATTGTAGCCATAGTCTGCCCTGGGCCAGACTGACGGAAGCGCGGCTGCCAGTCGGGGGGGGGGCATCAGTCCCTCTGACCACCACGATCACACATGCACACACCACTTTCATACTAGGCCTAAGGACACAACAACAGTTTTTGCAACTGGCGCTTCACTGTGGCACCTGATTTTCCCAGCGTCTCCCATCCAAGTTCTAACCAAGTGCAGCCCTGCTTAGCTCCTGAGATCTGAAGGGATCAGGTTTGACAAGCCAGTATGGCCACAATATGGCCAAAATGTAGTTATTTTAAATCAATGACAGAACAAATGTACTAATACAGTATATATACAAAATATATACATCATAACAAAATAAACAGAGTAAATAGAAACATTAGTAATATGTACATTTAGTAATATGTATACTGTATGCACAACACACAACACACATGAATACCGACGACCTTAAATGCTGACCTAACCCATATGCTAACAAATGCACAATTAAGAGCCAGAGGAGACCCAACTGGTGTCTCCCAGGGTCCAGGACTCCTCAGACTCTGAAGTCAGAAAGTCTGGTCCAGGAACACCCCTGGAGAACAGTGCTCTGCTCAGGGTGCTTGCAGATCTGGTCCAAATAAGCACTTCTTTGGATCTCAAGCTTGAGATGCAAACTGGCAAGCAAAAGGACATGACTTGAGTTACAAAAAGTTACTGATACTTTTTAGCTCATTTCACACAGTCCAGAAAATCCCTTACTTATGTCCTTTGAAATGCACATGCTGCACTTCATAGTTGTTTAACATGATATGATGTTAAAAACTGAACTCAAAAAACAAAAACTCTCTGTTGCAGCCAGATAGCCATATATACTGGGTATATGTGTGTGCATGTGCTGCCTCCAGTGGCCTCTAAAATTTCAAGAAATATGTGACATCACACAGGACTTCCTTACATACTACCAACAATCAATCCAGCAGTCCGGTGCAGGTTACTGGCAGCAGGGGTGGAGTTTGAAGTGAGGATACCACCTGGATTGTAATTATCCTCTCTGATATCAAGCCTTTAAGACTAGACTAAGAATAGTAATATTGCTTATTGAGTATAGTCTAGATCTAGAGTTATGAAGGGTGTGACTGAGCCAGATTAGCCAATCAAAGGAATGTTTGACATACAATGCATTTTGCAAATAAAGCAAGAAAAGAAACAATGAAACAACGAACAGTCACGATGTCTTTCTGTAATGTCTGCGTTTTGAGGAATCATTTTTGTTTTTTTCATTTACATTTTTCACAACTCTTGATGTTTGATTCAGTTTCAGTTGATTGCAAAATTGCTTTTGACACAGCTGATCTATTAGTATCCTTATTTATTCTAACATGTTGCATTAAGCCTCTGGTGTCACACTTGAACAGTGCATATGCACACACGGCCAGGCCTTTGAGACGGATGGGGCACCTGCTCCTTCTGCACTTGGGAGATTACTTGCCAGATCTCTGTTTCTAGACTAAAGAGAGGTGAGCTAATTGTGCCCTGAGTTTTGACCTTCAAATGGAAGTAATATTCTCCAAGTGAATTTGTAAGAGCTGCCGGTAATGGGTTAAAGGAGTGATTAAATGAAGGAATGCTTGTGATGGTCTTAGCCAAAAAAAAATGGAAGACCTTGGAAATGGATTAAAAGATAAAAAGGAATGCCTTGGACAGTGAAATGTGTGCGTTTTTGATGATGCAAGGGCAAATTTGGCAAATTGCTGTAGATGAACCATGTCTGTCAACACCCCTTCTTCTCTGATCTATTTTTTAGGATTATGGTAATACAGTATCCTTAACATTTCCTCTTTAATCATTTGAGCTTATTTTTTCAAACAAAACAGATTCAATGACTCAAAATATAATTTGTATTTGTGTGTGTATTCTATACCATAAAGAACTTTTATTTTTACAGGTGATTAGTTGTATGTAGTTTATAATATTTTATATTTCATCACAAAATGATCTGCTGTGAACCTTCTCCTTCTGTTTTCCACTTTTGCCAGTTCTGCCATGCATTCAGTGATCTCTCACATTGCACTTAGAACTTGACTTTTCACATTTTACAAGTTTAAAACTAGCACAAACTTGATTTGAAAAATTGATTTGAAAAAATCATATCAAGTGATGATTTCATCTCAGTTTGTATGATTTTTATCAGACATCATACAAAATAATCATGCGTAGTTGAAGGTTTATCTCTGAAGCATCATGAAACACTGCTGTATGCTGAATCCAACAGTTTGTGACCTTGTGTTCAGTGAATACTCTGTGTATTACTTATCGAACACCTTTTTAATTGAGCACTATCTAAATCAATGGTATTAGTGCTTTGCATCTCAATGCACTTTAACGATCAGGTCGCCTTGATTAATCCTTTATTGGCTGTTTGGAGCAGAGAAATGCAGGGTTTTCCCGATGGAAGACCTCAGTTTCACCTCACAGATGTAAGCTCACTCACAAGTTCATTACTCAAGTCTCTATTCTCCCCTCTATACCTTTAGGATTTACCGTATGGAAATGAGTCCATTTAAAGTGTGCTGCTTCTGTGGCCTCTCTTCTGTTCTCTCCATTGATCCTGCTCGGCCACTGTATTTAAAGGTACAGTATGCAGAATGTACTTCTCTAGTAATTCAATTTAATCATTTTAGTTAGAAATCTACTCAAAATACAAAATGTATATCCTCGCAATGAAAAATCTGAACAATCCCTCCATGGTGGCCACATCAGAGTGTGTCTAGTGTTTTATAAGGACCTGAACAGTGACCTGACATCACAGTAGCCCACCTCACTCGACCCTAGTGTGTATTGCACTGCTCGACTCAAAGTCCTTGTGCTTCTGCCTCGAGCCGACAAATACAAAATTAATATAATTTTTCACCATAATAATGCCAAAAATAATGCCAGTTGACAGTATAGGAATAGTCACGCGGGGTGTTTAGATTAATCTGTTCACTGATATATGAATACACAGTATTTGTGTGGTTAAATTAATTTTGAATAAAAGGAAGGAATTTATGTTATCAGAGGAGGGATATGTGAACCATCGCTATCTCCTTTAGCCCCATGTCTTATTTAATAAAAACAAGTGAGTGAGCTTGAAGAAAATAGAATGTTGCCAGTTTGTATAATGTACATTCTATCAATAGCTGCATTGTTACTTTTCACATCGTGATTTGATGATGGCTTTAACAAGTGTTCTGCACTACAGTTTTGAATGGAAGGCATGCACTGCGCTGTATAACTCATGCTGCTATTATAAGTAGATGTCCATGTGCCGTGTTCACTCAGAAAACTGTGAGCAAATGAGAGTTTTCTATACCATACAGGACTCCAGTCTCTAATGCAAACCTCAAATTACTCAAACATGTATGAATCAAAATTTAACTCTGTAGTATATATTTCCTTGACTACTGCTACTGGTGATTTTGATTTTGGATAAACACATACCTAATACATACCTTTTTCCTTGCCGAGGAAGGGGGGTCTAAGGACAGGAGATGCTGGGACAATTATCCATCTGCCTACTAGATGTTGGACATTCTGTATTTTGAATTATTAATTAACTACGGATTATTATTATTATTTTATTTATTTATTTAATTATTTTTTCCTTGTTCTGCTCATTCTCATTTTGGAATCATTTCCAAAAAATGTGATATTACTCATTAGCTATAACATGAAGTTAGCAAGTTACCAATAATCACAGTCACCAATTTCTTGATATTCCACATCTGTATGTGGCAGGTGTCTCCCTGTAGCGCACTCTGGCAAATAGCCACTCACAGGATCAATGAAAAATGTCCATGCAGTTTGACCTTGTGCTGCCCTGCGACCCCACATGTTCCCTGACACCTATATCCTCCATCAGCTGTGTCCTGAGAGATGAAGAACACCGCCCTATCACCAAGATTTACAACCTACACTCGGCACATAGCTCCACCCACGCCACAGCCCAGTGCATCTCCATAGGGGAGCTGTGTATTGTTCCATGGGACAGATTCTACGGCCCGACAGTTCTAACACTTCTTAATTAAATGACTGCACTATGTAGTTGGCATTGATCTCCAAGCACTTATCATTAGTTCATGGGAGTAACGGCTCCAGCTCTTTTGATGGTCAATAGTGAAAATTTAAGATTGAGAGGTTTTGAACTAAATATGCAATTGTTTTAGATCAACAATGCACCTTTTACAACGCTCATTTTATGTCTTACATGATTACGCTTCTCTCCAAGATTCAAACTGGGACACTATTTACAGCAAATGTGCAGCACTTTGCGTCTGGACCACACACTATTAAATCTGCTGATGTGTTTGTTCATCAGGTGTCTGTGCTCGTAACTCTGCAAATAAGAGACCAAACATAAAGCGAGGCTAAAAGTTTATGGGACGTACGGCATCTTTTTGATTCTAAAATTGTCTCTAGACAGTTTGATTTTGTGGCGTGTGCTGTTATAGATCAGGCGATTCTGCCCTTATGCAGTTATTATCACTTACCCCTCGTGTCATTTTTCTGTATATCTCCCACCTCAGGCAAGGATCTATTTTTTGTGAAATAAAAGCCAACACACACACATTGACGGAATCCACCTTTTTGAAATGTCTCTTTTAGTGTTTTAATTAAGTTTGATTTGCCTTCTTTTTGTTATAAATTAAGTTTAGAGTTCACAATTGAACAAAGACGTATGTTTTTCAAGTTACAGCCATCGAACTTTTCAGAATCTTTATCATAAAAAATAAATAAACAATGTCAGGTAAATAGAAAGAGCTTCTGTTCTCAAACTCATATACTTAATAAGAAAGATTTTGCCGATAAAACACTGTAATACATAAGGTAATGAAGAAAAACAACAACCATTTTTTAGTCCATTAGTCCACTTATGTGTTTTACTCTTAACACATGAACATATTGTATAGTACAAACCTTCAGCTGAAAGCAACTTAACATTCTACAGGGACATGCTGTACTTTTGAAATGTTCTAATAAACCCTGAAAAAGAAAGTCTTCTGTCTCTTTATGAGTGGTTGTGTTTTATTGGTGAAATGTTCTCTCAACAACATCCTATCTCAGTTAGCCTTGTGCGCCCTTTATGGTTCACACTCGACGCAGTAAAAAGTCCAGACACTGGCACCTGTTATGACACTAGCATCATGTGAAATGTCTCAAACTCTTATTTTCAAACATAAATCATTGTTTTTTAAATTATTACTTCTAATGTCCTCACTTTTCCATTCAAGACTTAGGCACCTGTACTTTATACGTATAGTACTTTAGGCATAACTGACTGTACATTTGTATTTTTTCCCCAAAGAATATGTAGTAAAACAGCCCGGGAGAAAGAGTTGTTTGCTGAGAATGGAACGACTGAGCTTTGACAGTTCACCTGTGCTTTACCAAGTGCTAAAGGATGTGTGGGAACTATTTAGATTTAAATACATTTTCTTTTGAGGTTTGAACTTTGAGTTATACAGCTTTAATGAGACAAGGGTTGAGAAAAAGCTTATGTCTCACAACAAGCACCAGCAAAAGTATATCTTGTTTGTACTACAAGGATCTCATTTTGATCGAAAGAGCTCAAAAACCAAGCTTCAGAAAACACTGACACATGGAAATATGCATTTAAAGCAACTGTTCTAATAATGTTGTATTGTAATGAACATTGGCTCCTCATGTTATGTGTAACTTTAAATGTACATTAAATACAGGCAAATACAGTTTTTTCAGTATTCTGGACAATTAAGGTAACATTCAAGCAAATAACTGCATATATATGTATATGTGTGAGCATACATCAAATGTGTGGCTCTCCACAGAGAACTACAGAGAAAACTGTGTTTTCTGGTGTTTCTGGTTAGTTTGCTTCTCCAACTGTCAGTCTGCATATAGATCATTAGTGAGGGATACAGTGCATAAAATCAAAGTTGACCTGTAGTCTCTGCTTCTGTGTTGACTATGATTTCCAACTCAGCATCAAACATTTCTTAGCGAAACAAATATTTTCTGTGCGATTTAAGTGAGAAATTCAATTTGCCACAGAGTGTTAAAATATTAAAAATGTGATATTTATGAAATTGGCAATTTCTCTTTTAATACAGGGCATGAAAACAACATGAGGCTTTGACATTTTGCACCATTTCCTTTTACTAAATTGGATTAGTTGCCTTTTGTAGTTCACAGACAGCTTTATACAAGGGAAGCCACTGTGCCATGTGACAATTCAGAGCATTTTATTAGAATATGCACCCAGGTATGACACTCTAATCCATGTTACGGATTCCTATTCAAAGTATTGTAGCTTCTTTATTATGCCTGTAACAGCGATGGGGAGAACAACTGAAGGTGGTGACGTAGTGCGCTGTGTAAAGAGTATGCGCTCTGCAGATTAGCCTTGGTGCTGAAAGATATACAGCATCACCACCATTTGTCACCAGCCACTTCCCTCCCAGTTACATAAAAGAAACTGTTTGTGGAAAATGGTACCATAAAAGAGAATAGAAATACATATAGGGACTCCATCATTGGAAAAAGGCTGGAAATTGCACCTCCTAAGGCGCAAGTGAGTGGTTATTCTGGAGACAGTGTGATCAGTGCTGTCTGGGGACGTGTGCACAAGTGAGGGAAGGATTTGGCGAGCTTGGTGTCTTTCCTCTTGGTTTTCAGCAAAGAAAATCTTCTGGCCCCTTCATAGAAATCATCATACGGATGGGTGATATGCCAAAGTTTTCCCATCACCATTTCAATTTCATCACTTATCTTTACACTTAGTAGCATTATATTGCCTTGGGGAGGTAACTAAAGCCATCTGCTGCTTTGGAGAGTTCCCATAACGCTGTAATTGGCTAAATCCACCTGTCATTCACTTACTCAGAGGCTAACGAATATCATGAGGGGGTGGGATAACTGCTTAGAGCTGCATTAAAGGTGCACCATGTAACTTTTCAGGTTTGCCACCAGTTTGTCACCATGGAGATTAGGGCTGCACGATATTGAAAATGAATGCGATATGCGATACGGGTGTCAAGCATTGCGATAACGATATTATTGCGATATTTTCTTTTAACCTAAAAAAAAACTGCGACTGTACCTGCGTAACATTGGTTGCTGAAGTTTTTGACTGAATAAAATCACTGTATAGCTCCCTGTGGTTGCGTTCGAGGTGGCTGTGTAAGTTCGTCGTGTTTCCTCTCGACGTTGCGATAACTTTCCTGCACGACTTGCACAGCACTTGCGTCTGTGACACGTCGTCCCGTCTGAAGCCAAAGTCCCAAATTCCGGAGCTGCTGTGCTTTTTAGGCACAAGTTGTTGGCTGTTGTCGTCTTCACTGACTTCTTCATTCCCCGCCATGGTGACTGTAGTGTTTTCCCGTCATGCACTGCGAGTCCACGCGCTCGCTCTAGCTAGCAAAACATTACGTTTAAGGGCGCGTCGGAATTGTGAACGCCAGAAGGCAATAAACTCACGATTTACACATAAAACAATTACAAAATATCGCGCATCTTTGCGATGTGGATATCGCACGTGCTATTATCGCGATGACGATATTTTTTCGATATATCGTGCAGCCCTAATGGAGATATTACTGTTTTGCCTTGACTGTTCCACAGTATGGAAATAATCTTGGTAATCACAATGTAGACAGGTTAATGGTCAGATCTTTGGAGAAGCAAGCTTGCACATAGTATAGTATAGTAAGTATTGTAAGTATAAGTGTAAGTAAGTGTAGAATTTGTGGCAATAGGTGTATTTTTTTTAGCTTTTAAACACATGTACTTGAAGAAATGCAAGGAAGATATACAAAAATGTATATACTCTTAACTTCTTGGGTTCTTTTTAAAGACAATACAGTAACACGTATTTCCCTTGTCAACATGGTAAATGAAACATGTCAACAAGGTAAAAATGCATTACTGTATTGTATTAAAAAGAACCAAAGAAGGCAAGGGAGATATGTTTAATGCCCTGCTAGGGAACATTCAAAGTAAAGAAATAACATTTCCAATCAAGTAGCAGAGCTTCCACCCTAGAAGTTACATTCTGCACATTTAAACAGGGAATCACAATATAACAATTTTGCCAAAATGTTCAGTGAATCGGGGTGCATTTTCACAGATCTGCATTGTTATATAGCACAGTGCACGGTGTAACCTCCTTGTCTATAATCTATACTGTAGAACATCCTAGAAAAGCAATACCATAATGTTACAACCAATGATACGAAGGGTTTAGAGAGTGATAAATAAACCCACCCAAACCATTACATGAGTTGTACATATCATATCTAACAGCCTCTTCCGTCTACTTCTTACCACACAAGAGCTCTTTCTGGGCAGAGCGGAGCCTGGCACTGATTTGGACATGACAATACAGCAGCACGCGCCAGCCTGTTGAGATGCAGATTTGTCAGTGGGAGGCCAACAAATCTGCAAATATGCTTCGCTGACCGGAATCAACACAAGATATTCACACCCAGCACTGTAATACAACTTAATCCATCGTGTTATCTGTCGCTCAGAATCTGTATTCATACTCTTGTTGTTTACTTTCTGCCTGAAAATGTATTATATTCTGGTCTTTCTCTTTGTCCGCCTGTCTCTCAGCTTTTCTCTGAGCTTGTCATTGCTTTGTCCCACAGACTCGGTATTGCTCCTCCTCGGTATTTTCTTAAAAAAGCAAAAGGCCCCTGGAGTGGACAGTGGTGACACCGATTTGACAGCATGGTGTGACAGTCTCTGCGGTGTCTAAAATGCTCTAGTGACTTGCTAATTGGAAAAATGAAAACCAAAAGCATCCCGTATGTCATTTATAAGCTTTAGAATGTATTTAGTCTCGCTATCATCGATTATTTTTTCAATGGAACTTCATAGTCGATAGAGACACATACAGAAATTCCCGACAGGGGGGCAGAGGGAGGTGAATACTGATTCAATTGTAGAATGGGGAAATACAATTAATAACATCAAGCAGGTTCTGCAGATTATAGAGCATTGCATTAGACCTGTCATGATAATGCATTTTGAAGTTTGATATATTCCTGAGGTAAATATAAACGATAGACTATAAATGAGCATTAAACTAATTAATGCCACTGACACACAAACCCAAGAGCAGATTTAAACCACGAAAAATATTCTAAATTTACAATATTGCTAGAGGAAAATCACGACCTGCAATAATAAATAGCAGGAAGAAACACTATAGTACTTAGTTTGCATCTGTAATGAGTCATAGAAGTCATAAATTCAAACCTATAAAGCTCAAATCTTTGGATTGTATTGCCAAAAAATAACTAGAGTTCCTATTAGTGTAAAGAAAATTTGCACCTGATAAATAGTGACCCCCCAAAAATATTGTTCCTTGAATTGAATAAGTCAATATAGTAATTATTGTGACAGGCCTATTATTGTGTACAAATGCATGGCTCTACTGTATATGTTTACTATAGGACCTGATGGATGTGTGAGCCCAAATTTCTCCTGTGGCCACGGAGAGGTAGTGCAGTCACATTCTCTTAAAGGTGCATTGTGTAACTTTTCTTGTAGAGGACCCACCGTCAACTTGTGTTCCTGCAGATGTTCTTGCTTTGCCTGTAGGACAATAAATGCACATGGGTCAATGACATGACGTCTGTCCAATTGCAAGTTAAAAAGGTCCAAATTACAAGGTAATTCACCACTTACCTGTAGTACCTCTGACCTTCATGAAACCAATTCATTTTTTCAGATATGCACTTCTGTTTTTTGTACTTAAAATGTTAAAATGTCATGTGGTGCGATCGTCCGCCCTTAACTCCTGATTTATAAATGTTTTTAAAATTACTCTAAATCTAATCATTTTCTTTCTTTTATGGCATATTTGTACATATGTAATAGTTTTCGAGTCCCACATGAAATTTTATTATATTAAAACAAATATTGTCCGAGTGTGTCCATTTTTTCAAATATCATGTTTTCATTTTTTCAATAATACTATGTTAATATTACTCAGAACTTAGATTAATATCCCAACCATGTTTTAAAAAATAAAACAACTTTTAGGTTCTTCTCGATTGCACCACATGACATTTTTAAGGTCGTAGCCAATTCATGTACACAAAAAACTAAAAATGAGCCAATTCATGTACACAAAAAACACTAAAAATGCTTAATATAAATGTTAAACATGGATTTATGCAGACCTGACATTCTAACTATTTGAAAAAGTTTAACAGAAACTACATTTTAAATTATTTGCCTGTTGAAAATCCTTATACGTCATTGATGCCATACATCTAAAAATGTATTTATTAGAGTTGTTTCTATTGCTAAAAAATATAATCCTTCTGTGAATAGGGGGGACTGTCCACAGATTTGTAGTATAGCATAATGCTGTAACCCACTGGTCTCCTTCATGAAAGGTTTCATCTATACTGTGGAACAAAGCAATAATATTTCCATGGAGACAAGCAGGTGGCGGATCCTCCACTAGAAATGTTACACAATCTTTCACAAACTTTTAGGATGTTGTCTTTTAAATGTTAAGAAATGAAGGCAAAGTGTTTGTGTTAGAGTTGTTCATGCTGTTTAAAGTGGTTCGAAGTTTGATGCACTTGAAAAAATCCTGCAGGGATAACAGTTTGAACTACAGACCTCCTACTTTCAGTGACTGAAATTTAAATAAACAATTATGCTTTTCTTTTTGCTTCTTATACCTGTTTAGTTGCATGACTCATAGAGATGGAGTATGTGGACAAACATTCTCATGAAAATGTCCTAGTAAAACAATGATTTATAAAGCTTTCCCACTAATTGGGGTCAAGACTCAGCTCAGAACATGCAATAATTGTTTTTGCTTATATGTATTCACACCTTCATGGTGTATGCAAAGATGCTTAGAGATTCAGAATGCTTATAATTTGATGCTTCAACACATTTACACACCATCTATTCATGTTTAGTACATAATTTCATTACATTAGATAATGTCCTTAATTGCAGATTGTGTATTTAGTGTAAACTGTTGTGGTGCAGGCTTATTGATGTTCCAGAGCCGATACATGCATTTGTTGATATTGAGTAAAACATTGTTCAGAGCAGCATGATTTATGAGTGCACTGAATGCATGCAAAAAAAAAAAGCAAATTAAGCAGCGATTTTGAATGAGATGTAGCCCTACATTGATCTGCAGGCTGCACAGTCTTTTTAACAGTACAGATAAATGTATGGCAACAGAAGCCCCTATAGGTATGAGCACAAATGTTAAAAGTGCTATTAAGAATTTGCTTTGACCTCTGAATGATATAATGATCCACCTGCGGACCTCTTTCATCGCTGTAGTTGTAAGAGAGGTTGAATTGAAAATCAGAACATGTCTTTAGCTGCCCCTCTTCTTATATTCATATCTATACATATATATGCACATAGGCAATAGGCCAAAATTAGTCTGACTGTAGACATTATAAATAGTAGATTAAGGGAGTGTTCGTCACCCATAGAGTTCAGCTCCAGTCAAATTAAGCTCATGATGCTAACGGTTACAGGGGTGAATTTGGAGTTTAGGAATGTGAATTTATTTACGGACAAAATAACAAGACACCAGGATCATGTAAAGTGGTTTAATACAAACATTTTAAGACCAAAAGGACAAGGCTCACAGCAGCTGCTACAGAGAGAGGGGTGACAATTTTTACAATGTAAAGTCATTCGGAAATGGAGTCGTTGGAGCCATAAGTGCCCCCATGTTCACTTCCTATTTGTAACTTGGTGGCTTTCACGTTAACCTTGTCTATTTATGTATACAGTCTATGCTCCTGACTAAATGGATCCTCTTGAGGTGCAGGAGATAAATGTATTATTGTCATTATATGTCAGTATTTTTCACAATTTAATGCAATCATTAATGTAATGATTGGGGATGCAACAATGTCCAAATCTCTCTGTATATTTTCATATATATACATCTAACGGTATGATAGTTATTGCGATAACAAAACTGGATATGATCCTTTTTCCTTACAAGACTTAAAGGACAAGACTTTTAAGAACTAAGAGTGCTTAAAAGTGCTTTTTACATTTTATTTCTTCATATAGGGTGCACTGAAATGGAGCAAAGGATTATGGTTTATGTAGTACCCCCTGGCTTTTTAGCTACCGTTGCCCCATAACTATTAATTTAAGCAAATAGACTTGTAATTCGATATATTGTGATGGTCGACGATATGATTGTGAAACGTTGTTATTGTTACATCCCTAGTGATAGGGTCCTACACCTGTTTGCCTAAATCTTAAATCCTTACAAAGACTGACGATTACAGCTATTTCTTGTCAAGAATACCATTGATCTTTATGATAACTTTCTTTCTTTTGAATTTCCCCAAACATGCCAGGTTTGACATTTGACGTGCCACTCTTTTCAGACAGATACTGCTTCTTGGTCAAATTTCGCAGATTGAGAATGCACTCTTTCTGATTGAAACTTAGGCACAGATCAATAGCTGACTCCTTATGGCTGCCAATGCGGACACATGCTGCGAGCATCGATCCCGTTTCAGAGGAATGTTAGCCTCTCTTTTCCCTTTGCCCACTGTCTTTGTGATTGGAAAATAAATGCTGTGAAGCGATGGATGTACAAAGAAAAAAATAGAATGAGGATGTTTGCTGGTGACTCTGTTATAGCCTGCTGTACCACAAGATGACAATAGGACAATATGAGTGTGGGAATCGAAGCCTCTGAGTGACTCCATAAGAAGTGTTTGTGGTAGAAAAAGAGGGAATGGAAAAAGGATGTTGTGGTTTCATTCTCATTCTAGCAGGCAATGAATCTGAACTTGCACTGTTTGTAGTCTTGATTTATGTTATCCTTCATTTTGTATTTCTGGAGCCACACGCCACCCATTTTGTATTTCTGTAATGATCCACCCAGTGCATGTAGTGATCCACCCACTGATCAGATTGTGTTTAAAAAGATGAATAAATGTCAAAGGTGGAAGGTGCATGTCTCCATGGAGATGTCATGGCTCTCTGTGGAATGTTCAGGTGAAACCGCTCTAGACCAAGTTACAGGTTATGTCGGTGTAAAGGCGAAACAGCTCACAGAAGAATGTTTCAGTGTGATTTATTTCTCATTAAAAACAGATGTAATTGATGAATGCAAGATGGTTATGTTTAAAGTCATGCTGTGGAACATTTCAGGCAAAGCAATTAAATCATCGAGACAAGCAGGTAACCGTTGCAGGCGAGGCTTGAAGAGTTCTTGGTTCTTGGCGAGAAGTACATCTGAAATATTCACGCTGAACGAAGCAAACGTACAGTGAGGGAATTGGGGAGTAGGGATTAGTCTAGCAAAGGGCCCTATACTGACCTATTAGCCACACTAGAATAATTAGGCCAGTGCATATACCCTTAATGTGTTAATGGCATGTTTCCACTATATGTGCATTAGCGTGGTCTTGCAGGTCTGCACTGTCAGTCGGATTGCCCCTGCTGTATCCTGGCCAGAGGACATGGAAGATTTTCAGCAGCACTATAAAAATCATTATGAGCCGGAAAGTTATCAGCGTGGTTGAAGACACACACCCTGCAGGTTCGGAGGCTTCACTGCACTCACCTGTCATAAATAAACATCCTGATATCTGCCGGCTTTCAGAACCAAGGCCCCATTTGCATTTCCCTTTGACTTTTCTGATGTGGAATAAAAGCAGCATGTCTGGCAGAAGCCGGAGAGGAGCTTGCTGCTGGTAAGTGACGCTGCGTTTGGGTTCAGGACCTCGTAGCTCATTACTGGGGAAAAAGGAGGTGGATGCTGGCAACATTACAAGCCCCCGTTCCACCTCCAGGCACTGCAGCACAGAGCGTGGAGCAGGGAGGTGGAGTTGGAAGGAAGCCCGCACATCAGCACAGTCACAGCAAATATAACATGCGTATACATACATTCGGGCTATTTTTACACAGGGATTTTTATTTTAGCTCACACGCAATTGATCTTCATGGTTTTACATGTACGGAAAAATCTGTGATGTTATTTTATTAATATTGTCTTTATTGTTATTATGGGGAATATTTCAGTTACAGTCTGAACAAGGCAATAAGATGAGTTGGTAGAGCATTTGTCCACGGATTGGTTGGTGGTTTGAATTCTGCTCTCAACATAAATATCATTAGTTGAGTGATCAGATCCACTGATCCACAGATTGTTGGGGCGATTCTAGCTTCTATAGATGAATGCCGTCGTTTTGTCCTTGGGTAAGACACCTTGCCCCTCATCCAGTCCGTATACACTGGTGAATGAATGTGCATGTAAATAAAATGGGGGGCCAATGTAGCAAACACATTTCTTTGTGAGGTCAAATCTTCAGGGGGCACTTCTGAACCAAAATGTGAGGAGCAGGGTCTGAGTATAATACAGTGTATTGTATGCTTGGGTGGATAAGAACAACCATAGAACCCACAGAAATAATCTCACAAAACTCCGCGCAGAATGGCCTCACACAGTCTGGTAATTGAATCCAAGACCACAGCAAACTGCAAACTGTCCATGTTCACTTTGAACACATGTAAATTAACTTTCAGTTTGATTGACAGATCACATTTGGCCTCCCCCACAAGAAGCATGCAAATGACTGGTATGTTGTTGGAATGAAACCTAAAATGAATTGCTTGCTTTGCTACTATTGCTATTGCCGACTATTGTTCCTCATTCACATGTGGGAAAAAACATCAAAGTGTAATCCACTGTGTGTTTTGTCAAATTAAATCACGTTTTACCAAAAAAAGAAGATATAATCTAATATCTTGCAAGTGCTTGGAGATTTCGATCTATTTATTTGAAAATTGTCAGCTTTCCTCACTTACTTGACACGTTTTCTTAATACTCCAACTTAATGAACTGCATCTACAGCTCCAAAGCATGAAGAACTGGCAAAGGAGTGCAGACCACATGGCATTATTTTTAAAACCCGACCAAAAAATAAGCTACATTTTGTGCATGGTAAAAGCATGTGCTTATACAGACGAGAATGTTATTTGCTGGAATTTAAGGTTGAAAAGTAGAGCGACATTTGCAAGGTGTTTTATGTGTTGGTCGGAGAAGTACTGGACGAGGTGTTTGTGTAGAAGGATATTTTATTAGGATAATATTTGGTGCAAGCCACTGCTAGTGCCAATTTGCTAGTTTCAACTACTTGGGTTAACCAAAATGAGATTCTACTCAAGAATAACACTACAACTTTTTCACAAAATACACACACTTACTTTGATAATGTGGATTTCTTTTGCTGTTGATCCGTACATCACAAATTGTTCAGATTTTCCATTGCTCTGTTGTGCTTTCCATTGGAAGACTTTTAGATCACACTTTCTGTCCTCTCTATGCCACTGGAGCCTCTCCTAGCCTGTGCCCGGAGCTCTGTTTGAACTTCTCGCTGCACTCTGGAGATCCCCTGCTCTGTTCTGTGCTACCACATGGCAAGCAGTGAATAATATTTGACTTTATACAACATGGGATGAGATGCACTGCACTTGTGTGCGAATAGTCTCTGTATGTGTAGGCTTTAACCCTTTTTAAACCGAATGCCAGGCATAGGCAGGGGCCCTTGCAGGCTGCATTCTAAGCACTCTCAAGGCTGCAGGCAAAGCAACATGAATATCAATGAATTATTAAACAGGATTATTTATTTACTTCCTCTGCACCCTGAACCACCTAACTGGCAAATCTACATAGCATTTTTTAAACCTGTAGCACATTTGTATTCATAATTTACACTCACGATAGAATATTTTTGTTACTGTGTGGAGATTTGTGTATTCTCGGGACAGAAAAATGCAGGACTTTTGTTCTAATGGACTTTGATTGTAGAAATGAACATTTGGCTGTATTTACCTCAGAAATGCGATGGGGGAATTTTGCCCCTTTGCACACTTGAGGGAGGCAGAGGGGTTGTCCTTATGAAAAGATGTGGGTGTATTGAGGATTTAGATAGCATACCAGTTATAAACCAGTTAATCCAGGCCCACTTGGTTACATACAAACCTAAATTGTAACTTAGGTAGAAAGTAAGGTTTCCGTTGCAGTCCCAGGCATTTCAAACTGCTTTGTTCTTTGTCTATGAATGAGTTTGTGTGAGTTGCTTTTGGTAGTTATGTTTGCATCAGTCAGCTCCAGGGCAACTTTTGCTAGAAGTAGCTGAAATAAGTGAATAAGTTATGCAATGTACAGCAACATTCCGCTACTTTAGGTGTAAATAAATATTTTAGGACTTCATGAAGGACTGCTTAGTGTAAATGAGCTATTGCACGGGTAGGGTAAAAATATGTAACATGTGCTCGTACTGGGATGGTGCGTGAGGCACTACACTGCCAGACAAGTGAGACTGTGATGCACTGCAGATTCAGCCACAGTATAGTGGGCCATGGTTGATCCAAAGAAACATTCTTAATGTATTTATAAATAAAAATGAGGGGACACATACATTAAATACGTTTTTCAGATATCATAATACAAATGGTTTTTGGTTAATTGATTAAAATGAGTTTCCTCCTGACACTATTACCTCTTTTAAAGTTTTACTTTACAACACAGATCCCGGGAGATGAGTGAGTATATTATTCAATTCAGTCATTATTCATATTTTCTACTTACTTATGGAGATTTAGTGAGAAATTCATATTGATCATATGGTAAACATCATTATGTATTTATAAAGCCTGCCTTGTATCACCAGCAGCACGGTGTACATCAAACATGCCAACTCAATAAAAGCTAACAGCCCACATAGTAGCGCCTTGAGTGTGACCTGCGCATGCATGTAATGTAAATCATGGGAAATGAGCAGAGGCTTCCTCTCGAGCTTCTCGTCACTCACGACATCTGAGATAACTGTGCATGAGCTTTAATATTCAGATGCTCTTTTTCACTTGTGATTAATGCACTGTTGATTTGGCACATGCTTGTGCTGTTTATCAGTTGTTACAGGATGGCAGCCACATCTTAACCAGTTTGCCCCAAAACTGTTCAAAGCTCTCTCAAAAACTCAAGCTTGATTTTTTTCTAAAGAAACTGAAATAGAATCTAATAAATGCACTGGAGCACAGGCTCTCTTTAAATATTGAGAACCACATTTATTCTTTGAAGATTT
>KN498246.1:8765-28068 GCA_000787155.1 Scartelaos histophorus | reverse complement strand
TTATATTTTTGATATTTTATTTTCTTTATTTATTTATTTTTTATTACCGTCTTTCTGGGCCTGATTGAAAAGGTCAAATTCACCAAAATGTGTGGTATAATAATTAAGCATGAACTTTTTATTACACTGCGTTGCACAGTAATAGCCAACATAACATAATGCATCTGACTATATCACTCATTTTGACTGTTGTATTCATTCGAAAAGATCCACAAGTCTTGTAAGGAAGCTGAAAACTCTGAAATCTGAGTGTATATTGTAATTCTTGCTAGCACACAAAGATGCCCATTACTCTAGTTTTGTCTAAAATAAATGATCCAGCCTTAGATTGAACAAAGCACCACCCTGAGTGAACTAAAATTAAAAATAAAAAGGATGTTCCCATTTATTGTCCCTCATTTTAATTACCTGCAGTTCAGTGGAAATATTTAGCTGTTGTTTTCTATCACTAATACAGTAAATTGGCCATTAGCTGTGTTTTTAGTGTCTTGCTGAAATGTTCAAAGTGCTATTTTGGCTGTCAATTCTCTTTAGCAGCTCCTTTTTGTAATGAGCTTCTGCTTTAATTGGAAAAACGGCACCACGGACAGTTCGCTTCCTCCCCTCGGATCAAATGGAGGTTTGTGAGATCAGTCGATTTGAAGCAGGACCAAGGCCAGCGCCAACTTCACACAATCTACATTCAGACATCTACAAATGGGGATTTTCTCTGTTTCTTCACTTGTTTTTTTTCTCCTTACTGTTGGTACCAAAGATGCAATATGTAAGAATTGCTTTAAAGGTGCATTGTGTAACTTTTCTGGTGGAGGGTCTTGATTTAGAAAAAATGGCATTGTGTAACTTTTCTGGTGGAGAAAAGGACCATTAGAAACTGGATGTTCCTCAATGTAGAAACTTGTCTTTCTGCAATTTATTTATTTGCATGCTTTTTTATTGCCCAAAAAGTACTGAGTTTTGTGTAAGGCGTAGTGTCCAAGGGTATTGCTATGTTTTATTTAATTTTATAAAATGTGGCAAAGCAAAAAACGTACATATTGTCCCTTAAAAACTTTGAACTGTACTTGCCACTTTGCACTATGAGACAACCATATGAAAATTTAAAAGAACACAGAAATGGAGCTGTTGCTGTGGTGGAGACTTTTTTTTTTTTCCATTTTAATCCACCAGCAATA
Organism: Scartelaos histophorus; assembly: GCA_000787155.1. NCBI lineage: Eukaryota > Metazoa > Chordata > Actinopteri > Gobiiformes > Gobiidae > Scartelaos > Scartelaos histophorus. The sequence continues at coordinate 26,896 of KN498246.1, read as the reverse complement.
GCAAATCAAATGTCTGCACAAAAGTCTATTATTCCTCAAACAATATGCTTTGAAGCTAAAAACACATATTAGTAGGCACTTTGTACGTTCAGGCATTTTCAGACACCATTCTTTGTTGAACTGACCTTATGCTACCCCTTTACTTCTGTAGCCAATTAGTCATACACTGCTCTAAATTGGACATCGCCTCTGGCAAACAGGACTAATTTAATTTATTAAAATGGTTCCATATCTGCTGTTTTAATGAATTCAAATTGAACTGTCATCTCTGCCCACTACTGTAATGTTGGTTTAGGCTTTTCCTGTTAATCCCAAACTAAACGATAATGCATTATTAACACCAGCAATAAAGCTATCAGTCATTCCTTTCTTTTAAAGTTATTTTGCAGGTACAGACAGGCTCAGTGCTCCCAGCTCATATTATTCAATCAAAACCATATGTGGCGTCCGTTCACAGCCAGTGTCAGTTTGGGAAATGAAGTCCAAAAGTTTAAAAAGTCCATTATTCTGCTAGCACACCCCCGAGGCCCTTTAGTTTTAGAGGCAGCAGATGAAAACCTGCCTTTTATGCTAATACTGCAGATATGGCCTGAACAGCAGGGGCTCTCTTAAGAATATTTTAAGCCGAAAGAATGAACTTTGAGGAATTTGATATAACCTTCAAATCTGAATATATAATGTTTTCAGGTTTTATCTTGTCAAACAAAGATATAACATGAATTCTCAATGTGTGTTCTTTAAGCCTAACAAGTGGTCAGTTTAAAGGCTCTAACAAAATTATTATACAGAAAATATAGTAGTAGATATATCAATAATGAGTGATAAGGCCTCTTCAGCTCAAATATTACAAAGTACCCCACTAGTCCAATTAAATCGCGCAAACATATGGGAACTAATAAAGTACCAAGAATAGCATTAAATTGCCTAAAATACAATAAGATATGCCTCCATTGAAGTGTTGCCAATAAAAAATTCCTTTAGTTCAAGTTTGAGCTTGGCTCCAGATTGAGAACAGAAAATGAGAAGAAACCAGCTCCTGAGACTATCCTCTCTGCACACACTTACTACATGAACTGCTGTAGTTCACTTGCCAACAAAATAACTAAACATCTCAGCTCCCCTGTGCCTTCTTGTCTGAGGCACACTCTATGAGCCAATCCAAGTGTGTCTGCTCATTGTCAAGGCAGCCATCTGTTTGCTGGGTGCTGGATAGTGATGGGGTCTCCCTGGAGTGGGTGCAGGGGTCCGGGAAGAGATGTCTAGCAGAAGGTAGCCAGAGCAAAGCAGACGTTTAGGCCTGTTCCTGGTTCCCAAGGGTTTTTCAGCGTCACCTTCAGCTGTCAGTCACTCCAGTAGAACTAGCTCAGTCCCCACACAGTTACAGAGAAAGTCCAGCTGGTCCATTTGTACAAGGGGATGTCTAACAGCAGTTTCAACATATGATCATTTTAGGTTCATAATTTCACCCTTGAATCTTAAAATTACTGAACAAAAATATCATCTGGAGTGATTGAGATGCTGTTGCTGCAGGGGGATTAAAGTTTGACGGTTTTCAACTTCAAATGATGTGATTTCCCCCCAACTCTGTCAAGGATTTCAGACTGCTTTATTTTAACAAGCCATGCACCAGGTCAATGTGAATAAACAAAGCAACAGCTGTCATGGATCTAACAAGTTGAAGAATAATATACAAATGCAAATAGCAAATGGATACTTACGTTCTAGCAACAAAAATACATTTTCCTGAAATGATTTGGTGTAGCTCACAACAGGAGTCACACCAGTCATTATATATGAAGATGAAGAATAACACAGAAGACCAAGTTGACTCTAATGAACTTGGAGCTGAGATGTACATTATAAAGCTAAACTTTTGTTTTCAACACTGTAAAATTGAGTATACATCTTCAAAACCTCCTGCCAATGTTTCCACTTTACCCCCCATTGTAAGTATTTAGTTTTCATAATGATTTGGAAACCTTTTACCATCAAACTATATCAGAAAAAATAATGAATCCATTATTATTATACATATTCAAATACTATTTTAATGCAAATAAGAGGCACAAAGTAACAATAACACAATTTCACTGTGGCATTTTACTTTTCAAGTGGGTAATGAGTTTCACATTTCTCTTTGGAAAAATACAATTTCACAGAAGGCAATTTTGTATTCCACTCAGTTTGTTTTCTGATAACTATTGCTCGTCAAATATGAATGCCACTCACAGGTTTTTAACAACTTCAAATTTTGGATTATCTTCACCAAATGAACTAGCGCGATTATACAAGTCGGTATTTCGCAAACACATGTTGCACCGTTTAACAAAAACTTTTGATGGAATGCAAAGTAAAGCAGCATGTTAACATTTTCACAACTTCTGATTAAGACTCGGATGATACTCCCTGTTTATCTTGTAACTGATGTTAACATAATACAAAAAATGCACTAGTAACCCAAACCATAAAAATGTGTTCAACGATTCAACATTCTCGATTGCTTATTGTCAGGTGTCCAACAAACAGTTCCAAACCATAAAAATGTGTTCAACGATTCTTATTGACAGGTGTCCAAATTGAATTAATAGTTGTCTCACAAGTCAAACAAACAGTCAAAGCCTCAAGGGAAACTACAGTATCTTTAATTATTTAATGCTGTCACATATGTCCCATTACCTCCCATATTGAGTTTTAATTTTGAGTTTTAGCCACATGCTCTTTAAGCTTTGAACACCTGTATTTGACCCGTCCTTTGTCATCTTATCACGTGTCTGTCTCCTCCATTATATTAACCCCATGCACAGCTAAACTGGGCAGATCACTGGCTCGCCCTTCAATGTCCTATGGGGCGCCATTATTGTTCAGACTTTATCTCGCCCTGTCATCTCCTACTCTACTCTTCCCTGTGTCTGCCCCACTACCCACACCCACCCTTACACTGCTCCCTTTTGCCCCGCAACATTGGCGACAGTGTCCGAGTCGTTGATAGACATCCGGTGCCACAAAAGCAAGCAATCCAAGTCCAGCGCGGAGCCATTGTTGTCCCTAATAGAATGGAAAGAGAGGTGAAGAGGAGCTATTGATTTGGACGATGGACGAAGGAGGGGCTACAAGGCCATAGTGTGAACAAAAACAGTCGACATTTTTTTGGATACAAAGGTGCTGCTGCTTTTTTTTTTTGTCATAAGTAACTTTAGGTGATAATTTTGGTGAGAACAATAGAATTACTTGAAAATACTGCTTTTTATAGACGTTGCAACAGGATATATGTTAAGTTGTAGCCAAGACATGTGCAACATTTTGTGTGGTTTGAATAAGAACAGAATAAAAAGGCTGTCAGTTTGTTGAAGTTCTGTAAAACAAGTTGGAACTGTACTCGGTAATGTGATTCATGGAGCACTGATCATTCTGGATTATTGCGATATTGGATTTGGAGATTGCAGTTTAAGAAATGTGTGTCTTTTATTGGTCTTTTCATTGCTCTACCTGAGTAAATGTACAATGTTCAAAAAGGGCAAAATGAAAGAAGATGGTTAAAAAGTGGCTACTAGGTCAGGTGCAGTAGATGGGCAGATGGCTGGAGAGAACATGAAGGGATGAATAATGAAGCAGGGTTGATTTCCTCCTGTTGCCTCAGCTGATCAAAGATCTAACATATTGGATTCGACAAAGAAAGGCTGTCAATGAAGAAGAGAAAGGCAAGAGGAGAAAATTGGAAAATGTGGCAGAAAGCTAAGACTGCAGCCGCTGAAATGAGGAGGTGAGATGTAGTGGAGATGGTATTGAACATGGTCAGCATCGTAATGGTGGTTAAAGACTGGATCTAATCTAGTTAGCAGCAGGTTAGAATCAATCTGTAAAATTTTGGACTAGCAATAATGTGCAAATGTCTGAAGTAATTAAAAATGTAGGTGTAATGATTTAAAGATGTTTCATATCTACAGAAAGCTGCAGTTACAGTTGCCTAATTTTGTGTGAAAAACATTTGTAGTATGACTTGTGTAAAACAATTACAGCTGAGGAAAACTTTATTTTTATGAGAACATATGATGATCATTCAACACGTGGTCTGTTTAGGTTAGATTCATGACAGCCCAGTGATGGAAGTAGACACACAATAGGAAACAGCACGTGGCTGTGGGGGTGAGACAGAAAATAATTTAAAATCGTGTCAAGGGAAAATCTGACAACAAATTTGTCTCCTTTCATCCATTTCCTACCTGTTTTCACATGATTGCAAATTTCATTTCAGATTCATCTCATTCATGGTGAGGTTTAGGACTAAATGATAAGCAATGAGAAGAAATTTCACTTATTTATGAACCCAACTATATACTAATATGTAACATTTATATAACATTTTTTAAACATACATTATCAACAGTTATACTAATCTTTTTTGCAAATGGCATTTTAGTCATGGCATTTTTTTTTTTAAATGAAGACACTACTAAGACACCATTTGTGGGGGTAAAAGTGATAACTTCTGACATTCATATAGTCCACTTTTTATTCCCAGCAGTGAAAAGCTGACGGATATGAACCGACAGGAGCGAATGGAAAAGCGAGAATGTTTGTGGGTTGACTGGTTTAGAAGGGACAGCGAATCAGAGGGGCTAAGAAGTGTGAGAATAACAATATTAAGAAGTCTTGGAAAAATACTAAACTTTCTATTTCTTTCTTCTTATACTTGGGAAAAAACAAATCAGGAGTAGCTACTTGTATTTAGCATTTTACATTATCAATAAAATCATAGTCACATATTGAATTTGATGGTTACAGTGTATGTCAAATTTAAACAATTGTGAGTAAAATCAGGACAGAAAACTGCTCTGAAACTGAACTAAACTAAATGTAACTAAAGCAATCTGGCTAAAGTAGGACTAAAATGGTAAAGGCAGTGTAATTTCAGTAGAAAGCACTGCTATGGGGAAAGTTGTTGAGAGCGAGTGGGAAAAATTGTGGCGAAGGACAGTTGATTAAAGCCAGCAGCTTCAATAATGCAAATGTAATTACTGGCAGTGAGCCGCACACTTGCATAGCACCTAACCGCATTAACACTGGGCTGACAGAGGGAGAGACAACCAACAACAGAGCCAAAGGGCCTGCAAACCCGGGTTGAAAAAGGCAATAAACCACATTGTATTTCTGGCAAACAAGAGTTGAAATTGATGTGATCTAAAGAAGCAGCTAATTGGACAAGAGCGCAGTTTGGAATTTATGGTTTCCAATTTGTCAGAATAATTGAAGGGTCGCTTGAAGGATAGGGTCAATGTTTCTGATTTGGAGCAACACAATCTTACAAAATTGTTACAGCAGTTAAGCATTCTTAATCACCAAAGTATTCAATTTGACTTTACATTACAGCCAAAATACCTGGATTAAAGGTGCAATACGGAACTTTTCTAACTAATTCTAACTAAAGACCAATTGTGTCTGTTATATAGGTAAAAATCAATGACCCTGTGGATCATTTGCACATTTTATATCTTAAAACAAATAAATTGAAGAACATAGTAAAGACAGAGCAGTGCGCATATACTGGGGGCAGAGAAAACAGGGGTTGATCGGTAATATGTTGTTTTGAAAATAACTGATTCATTAAAATTAATTAAACAAAAAATGCATGACAAACTTTTTTATGAAATCATGTAATTATACTGCACCATTGGCAACCACTTTTAGCAGGTTTCAGTGGTGTCTTCGGCCTTGACATTTTACAAAGTTGTGCCATATTGTGTATGTAGGGACCTTGCGGGGTTGTGACAACCCCAACAGCAGCTGAATATGATGATAGGAGTGGACAGGGGTTGACTTGGGCAGAATACAATCCGAGAGCGAACAACACATAAGCATTTTAGGGACTTTGTGTGTGTAATCACCTAAACGCACACACAACAAGGATTAAGTTTCCTTGAGGGGTCATTTCAGAGTGGCTCCAGAACAGCTGAGGTGGCAAACTGTAGCCAACAGATGGAGAGAGTGGCAGAGAAAATGAGAAGGAGAAAGGGGGAGAAAAAGAGTGGGGGAGAGAAGTCATTTAGCAGTAAACAGTCCAGGTTTGTCCTTCAGGATCAGCACAACCAGGAGGGCACTGAGTCTACACTGAGGCTTTGTCCTGGGTCATAGGACAGCAGAATATTCAGCACATAGTTCAATCAACTCAACACTCAATAGCAATGATGATTAAAACACTGCTTATTTAGACAGTAGGAAGTCATTTTCAACATTAAATAATAGTATTTTCTTTTATATTACAAACTGTTCTTATATCTGTCTAATTCTTCAATCGTCCAGGCAAGTTGGATAGTGGTCTATGAGCATATACTAATTGTTCTTGTACAACACGACATGGAAAAGTTTCATTTCTGTCCTGTGAAGGTCACCTTTTTGGTGCAGATACTTACTTAAATTAGTATTTAGTTTCAATAGTAGTTTTAGTATCATTTAGCACAGCGGTGGGCAAACTAAGGCCCGGGGGCCATATGCGGCCCATTGATCTTTTTAATGCGGCCCACCAAACTGAAAGTGACTTTTGGCACCGGGGACGCACAGGACAAGTAGATCTGCATCTCCTACTGTTTTTGAAATAAAGACAGTCAGGAGGAGAGTGATGATGAGAACATCATGAAGGATAACGGAACTTTAAAATAGTACCTGTTAGTTTTTTGTTTTTTCAGAAAAGAAAAGAAAAAGCTGTATTTTATTATTAATTTAATTTTCAGTTTTTTAAGTCATTTCAATAAATAGTAAATATCGTGGGACTTGAAATCATTAGTTGTAATGGTTTGTAATGATTTTCAATTAAAATCAAAGAACATTTTCTACATATCCCATGTTATTTTTTTGGTTTATTAGCAAAACAATCCATCCATCTACTCCAGATCCGGCCCTTCCATCAAATTTTAAAACCCTTTGTGGCCCACGAGTCAAAAAGTTTGGCCGCCCCTGATTTAGCATCTGATTTTTGATCATTTTGGCAACTCAGCGTAGATGTAAAAATGTAAACACTATTTATATATTATTATTATATTATAAGCACTATTTAATAGCTTAAACAGCCTTAAGAAATCATGATCTTAATCATAAAGAACAAATGGTATATTAAAATTACTCAGGCTTAGTCGTAACTTAATTTTAAACCCTCCCAACCCAAACCCCGTAAGTAGTTAAGCTTGGACCTGTATTTGTTCATGCTTTGTTCATGCATTATAAAGGCTAATTAAAGTGTAGCTATAATAAAATGGTAAAAATACTGCCTTTAATTACACAGTGCAGCTTTTCCTTGCTCTCTGTCCTTTTCTTGAGATTTACTGACATGTTGTTTATGCATTGAAGAGGTTTGCTCAATAGATCACATATCATGTTTTATCTCAAGTCCTTGACCGAAAACTTTGACCAGCTTCATGTTGAGAGAGCTTCACTGTTTCATTCACTCAGCTCTATTCATGTCGAAGGCCTTATCCGCACAGACCGACTTCACTGTAGTTCATTTTTCTCTGTTTTCTTGTCTTAAGATTAGCTTTGTGCAAGGTGTGAAATGGGTCTGCCAAACACTTGAGATACAAAAAGGCTACATCTGAAATTAAATTATCAGGGTGTAAGTGTGAAATGCAAGGCTTTCTGAATAATACAAGCGTGACACAGTTTCGGACCAAATGGAACTGAAACACTGGTGTGAGACAAATTTAATTGGTTTTCCTCAACAGGACATCAATTTCGCAGCTTGTCCCAGAATTGAGCAAATATACTTTAATAAATTACTCAGCCCACTCATTTGAGAGGTTCTTATTGGAACCTACTGATTCAATAAGCATCCAGATAGAGGGTCCATCATACAATTAGGGGTGTGCAAAATTATCAATATCAGGATACTAAATGTGGTGATACAGTATTGTTTATCGTGGGCTATCGATATATCACCAAAAGTAGTTTTTTGTTGTTTTTTTGTGACAGCATTACAATTGTCTTGCTTATTTAAAGGAAGGGAACTTGTTTATGCAATACACTTGACATATTCACTAACTTTGTTCACAAACTAAAGAAATATTGTTACGAAAATACATTTGGCTCAAAAAAACCCCGAAATATATCACAGCGAATCATGTGTAATAATAATAATGATAATTTTGTGTTGTGAAGCATTTATTGTGTATTGCATTGAATCATGAGGGACCCTGTGATTAACTATGTATACCAATGCATGTCCTTAAAAAGGTTCATAAAAGTTTACTAAATTAATGTTTTTATTGTGCTGAATGACAAAATGCTTTAAAATTTCTTGCCCACAATGTCTTAAAGTGGACTTGCCGTTTTGGCCACTGTTAAATTCAACTTTATTGTCCCACAAAGGGAAATTTGTTAAACAACTTGCATAAACAACACAAATGTCTATCACTATTGTAGAAGTCCATCCAGCCAAGTCTGTAGTGAAACCGTTGCTGATCTATGTTAGACTTTAACATGCTTTTAATTCTTGTTTCCAGGACAACTACACATTTGCACAGCCAGGCATCCAGAGGAAAGTCAAGGCACTGGAGGAGTTGGTCAGCAGGATCGATGGTGAGCTATTGTTCTGGCTTCTATAAAGTACATTGACATTGCACATATCCATACTTCTCTTAGCAATTAGAATGAATAATAACTACCAAGAACAAGTCCAATGGTCAAGGAATTCACTTTAAGAAGGGTCAAGTTGAAGTGGATTGACACTTCAGAAATTGTTTTTGGAATTAGTAATGGATCTGAACTTTGCCTAAAATGAATGGTAGTGTAAAAATATGCATTGTCCAGTTGCATTGCTAGTGGGTACACAAAGCAAGTGATTTTACTCCACAAAAAGGCAGTATTTTGCAGCTAATTATTGTGTAGACTATGAACAACACTGCAGATAAATAATATAAATAAATAGTTAAGATGTGATATACAGACATACACAGTAATACAGACATACACAGTAATACAGTAATACATGCATTCAGAATGTACTTGGACTGTGCTCAAATCTTCCTTTATGCAACATTTACACTCAACTGAACTTTACTTCTGCAGAGTAACTTTACTAGGTTTTTGAACTTTCTCTGAGCTCATAAAAGTCTTTCCCCTCTGCTGTGTAAGTATCAGAAAAAAAGTGTATATTCTGAATGGAGGGATCTGAAAATGTGATTTTTGCACACTTATGCATGTATGAATATTTCATGGCTGCGATTCATTGCATTCTCTCATTGTTCGCTGCAGTGGGTCTTCTTTTTCCTTTTTCAAAATATTGAACTTGTATTTTTTTATACTTCCCTTTATTACACTGACTGGGTCTTGAGATGTCTAGCTATAAAATGCTGTCTGGCCACCACTGTTTTGATTAGTTCTCTGCCACTGAAAACAAAAGAACTTGCCAAACAAAAGCCTTTCAGTTGAGGAATCTTCCCTTAACTTTGACTCTGCGCACTGTTAGCTTAGCGCTGGCTTTGATTGCTTTAACTGTGATGTCAGGCTGAGTACACGGCAGGATGTAGCATTTGTTTTTCCGACTCTGTTCTTTTCAGGGTTTTGAGTAGAGTTTATAATGAACATGACACCACCAGCACGTCTGACTAATTCTCATTCGGCTCCAGTGTCTGCAAAGGAATGTTTACGTGCTGTTGATTATTAGTATGACACAAGGGCCGTCTAGGGCTCAGAGTTAATGTATGCAAACACAGCGCAATCACATGCACACGCTTTCACACACTATCTGTTAATTATCAGCTTTGACTAAATATATTCCTCAGATATGTTAGATGTGATTATTAGTTTGACTCTTATCATACAGCCCTATTTGAGGCTGATCTATTAAATGACTGATTGAAATTCACTTTTCATTCATTTTTAAATGTTATTCATATCACGGCTGCGAGGCAAGACTGGCTGTAGCTTCTTTCCACAGTTCAGTTGGTGAATATTTATAGTATAGTAACTGAATTCATTATCATAGATTCCTAAAAGTCCTGATGGTATGCATTAATCCGGCCTTTTTTTAACAATTTTCACACCTTTAGAATTGGTATTTTTATAGTACCCAGAAATATTGTGAATATAGTAAAATAGTTGAATTGAATTCATGATTCATCATTGCTTACCCTTGTGACGGAATAAGTAAGAAAGACTATAAAATATAATATTCACAAGAGGAGCAGTTCATTGTTTTTCATCATGATGACACTTAAGAAATACATTATTAGTCAATATTTCTGTTTTGAATATAAGTTGTGGGTATTTGTTTTGCAACAAAAATAGGATAACTTCAGTCAGTCCATTAATAATAATATTCAGATAATTATGATTTCAAATATAACTATACATAATAATAATAACTCCAATATATTGAAATTCAGCACGATATATATTTAATGTCCAGCCCAGGCATTTCCTTCATCTCCTCCTTACTTTGTAAATCCAATACATTTATTCTGCATTTGTCCAACAACTTTCAGTGATAAACAAGCACTTATCATAGCAGGATTTTGTCGAGTAGTTGTGTTTGTTTCTAACCTTGGTGCTGCTGGGCCGTCCTGTCACCCGCTCAGTCAGCCAGAGGGAGGGAGCTGCCCCCTGCATTCAAATGGGTACAAGAAGCAGCTCATACACCACTGAATGTCAGCCAAAGTCATGTGTATGTGATCAAGTCAAACTCATAGTGGAGATGGTACATGCACTGTGTGTCTGGGAGCGTGCTCAGGGTGACAATGTTGCTGTTAATGCTTCAGGCTGTGTACTTAGTATGTTTGTGCGCCTGAACATAAACTTAAAATGAGCCCCAAAAGATGAAAGAGAGACACAGATACTTTATTGATCCCAAAGGAAATTCAAGTTACATAAGTTTTTCTGCTGAAATAAATATGCTCCAACTCCCTATCTATCTGTCTATCTATATCTATCTATCTATATATATATATGTAACGTAGCTCTTGCCAGTTAATTATCCCGTAGACCAGTATTATATCCCATATCTATTATAATATATTCTGCCTATTTTCAGTGCACATCCCACATCCCACAGTTTCATTTTGTTAAACTTTATTAAATCTTTTTGCATAGATAAAGAAGTTATATTTCAAATGGTAGCAAATATCAGTTTAAAATAGTTACTTTATGTTCAAATTAAAATGTATAGATGTATACCATCTCCCATAAATTCAATAATTCAAATTTCTTCCCCAAAAAGAAGTCATAAAACTCTGACTGTGGATTTAGATAGCCCTTTCGTATAGCAGTTTGGGGCAGAGCCATTTCGGAGCATTACCACCTCCATAATGAGATCACACATCGCTTTTATCTTGTGTTACTGGATTGTTTTCCGCTCTGCTGTCGACATACCATCTGTTTTGGGGACAATGGCCTATCTGCTGCCTTGAATTACCTATCATCTCTTATCATATGGCCAATTATTGCATATTTTCCTCTAAAGACTCTAGTTTTGTCTTTGTTTTGGACGCTTTCCGAGACAATATTACTTTTTGCACTGTAGATCTCAAATTGAGCAATGACTTTTATGAGAGTTTTTACTGTTTAGAAACTGTTCCTTTCAAAACACTAATGTTTTATTCAGCCTTATCTATCCATCCTGGAAGTTAGCCTATCCTAAAGCTCATTAATTTTAGCAGTTTTGTAAGCTTATGGTAGCAAAGAGCATTTATTTTACACAGTTAAAAGTATACACATTTCTCAAAGTAGCAGAAGGCAGCGCTTTGTCTTGGCCTTGTATCGGCTGTGTATCTGACGTTAGGACTTTACTGGTAAAGACTGAGGCGGACAGCACTATTTGTTAAGACAACAGGGTGCTGGGGCTGCGGGGGCGGGACACGAAACACGCAGGGTTCAGATTTTTGTCGACCCAGAGTTTCATTGTATTATGTTTTATTGTTTGTGTGTACACAAACACAAAAAAATAATACAGTGTGTGTGTGTGGGTGTGCGTGTGTGTATGTGTGTGTGTGCGTGTGTGTGTGTGTGTGTGTGTGTGTGTGTGTGTGTGTGTGTGTGTGTGCATGTGTGTGTGTGTGTGTGTGTGTGTGTGTGTGTGTGTTGCCAAGAGACCGGGACTCTGCAGTGGGTCTGTCCCTGTCTGTCACCTTCATGCTGATAAACACATGCAGCCCCACACATGAGTGCATGCAGAAAAATGTGAAGAATTATTTTTATGTATTGTTAAACTATAACATATGCACATCATTATGTATATAGTAAGATGGAATATTTAAGATTTCACACAGTTAAAAGTTTACATATTTCTCAAACATGTCAAATTCGGGCCGCGGTTTGGCTCTACTAATTATAGTTGGTCCACGAGATCATTTCAAATATGTATTATGTGTATGTGAAATATTTAAATAAATATTTAGTTTGGCCCGCAACTTAGTCTCAGTTTTAATTTTGATTTGGTTTTTAATTTTAATTTGAGTTGACACCTGTGGCTTACAGAAATGGACCCATTGACTTTCTTTTCAAAACCACAGATTTAATGGGATGATCTCTACCTCTTCACATTGGCTCTTCATCGTAGCAAGGAACAGATTTGCATTGTGTTTTTTTTAGTGCTGTCAATGTTGATTAAAACATTCAATTGCAATTAATCACGAGTGTTACAGTTAACTTGCGATTAATCACACATTTTTGTCCCTTTAATAATCATCACTTTTAACATAGAAAAGTGTATAGACTTGCTTCGTCCAAATGTTGTTGTTTTTTTTTTTTATATTGCAACTGGGTTTGCGACTGTGTTTGTCTGCTCCATCCAGGGGCCCCCACCTAAGGGTGACGATGTCATCACACAGTATTGTTTGTTTAAATGTCGCAGCAGCACATGGATCTATACGCAGCAGCGGAGCTAATGCTTTTAGCGGAGAAAAAAGTCCAGCATGAGAAATATCTATTAAATAGTGAGGCAGATATGAGGCCTACTGCGATATGCACTCCTCTGTGAGTTTATGGATATAACGACAGCCAGAAGCGAGTCTGCAAAACTATCACAGCCCTTATCGGAGGTAAGCGCAGATTCGCCCTAACCCTAACTCTTTATATTGAAGCAGATTTTATTTTGTGTTTTCCCCGTATGAATAACATCAGCACACCTGACAGGGCTTGTTTTGCTTCCTGTCATAGCCGGATCCTGTAGTTTTTCTAATGTTACAGCAGTGGCCACAGCTTATGAAGAGAGTAGTTTGCAATGTAATGTGCACTGCTGGAGAATTGTCATATTAACCCTGCAACTGCCTTATTCATTTTTCACAAAGAATGAGTGTAATGGGCTAGCCACCTTTCATAAGTGTAATTACTTGGTATGTTATTAACTTTACCTTGATTTCAATTTCTGTAATTAATTTGTGTGAGGGCATTGTTGAGACTTTTACTCTTGTATCCTCCTCAGACCAACCTCTTTGTAATTATTCCACTCCTAATAGTGCACAGCAACTCATATTCGCTCCGCTTGATGCTGTTGCTGTATCTGCTCTGAAGACAGAGCACTTTTATCATGTAGAACAGTTTATGGGTTTTTTTTCTAATCTCTTTATCCCGTCTTATCTCTGTTTCTGTGTGTTTGTAGCGTGCATTAGCTTAAGTTCATCAACATGCAAATTGCCCAAAGGTGAATTTATGGAAATGAGAAAATTGCTGGTATCGTGCGCTATTCCCACTTGTGTAGAAAATCTGTTACATCCATTCAGAAGTCCGTTAGAAAATAAGTTGCAAGCAAGTGGCTATGAAGATAAAAGTAAGGTTATAGAATGTTGTCTATCACCACTGTGTGGGTAGGCCTGTCACAATAATCATTATATCAACTTATTGTTTCATACATGTTAGATGGAACAATATATATATACGTTCTATTTAAATAATTGTCTTATCTTGCTTTGTTTTTTGTGTCAGTGGCATAAAATAGGTGCCACAGTGTTTCTCTGCAGTAATATATTGTGAAATGTTTTATTGTGACAAGCAATTTAAATGGGACTACCAGTATTGCCTTTCTGTATATGACCTTTATTTCCCATTTCATCAGATTTATTTTAATAATCATTTTGCACTAATAAAATGCCATGTTATATAGTAGTTGAAATATAATTGGAACAGTAGAGCCATAAGTGTGGAATGTGTAACGTTAGCCTTGTGGCGTTTGCATGTGTTTTAATCAAAGTAAACACAGTAGGCGACAAAACAGCACAGACCTGTAGTCTCTCTCTCTCTCACTTCTCTCTTGTGTTGGTGCAACATAATGAAACATGGAACAGGTCTTTGTTCTGTGTGAGGCTCAGATAATGTAAAAGTCACCACCTAGCCCTGCTTTATATTTATACATGAAAGGGGAGAGTAGGTGTACAGTATGCAGAGAAAGTAATTACCTTTTCCATGTATAACTGCCTGTAGTCTTGCCCAGGTCCTCATTATCATCTATCTGTTTTATAAATACTAATCTTAACTCTGGTTACAGTTCACATGTGCATTCTGTTTATATCAAACTGAGGTGTACTTGTGAAAATGGCCCCATGAGCAAAATCATAAGCCTATCTCAGTTTAGTTACTTAATGACCTCTGACCTTTCACTGTCCACCCACATCTGTGCTGCCATAAGCGTCTATTGTAAGACTGTCCACAACTGTAGTCATCAGTTTGGACTCACCACCTAGTCAGTGTATGAGTGAACCAGCATTTTATCTGCGTCAGCCATCTTGATTCTCCTCCCAGCTGGATACGAGCCATGCAGAGGTTAAAAGGGCATTCATTTTAACGCTTGTACTTATTGCAGTTCTTTGGGGTTCCCACGCATCATGGAAAACCTGGAAAATAGTTGAGCAATAGCCCAGTCATAAAAATGCCTGTGTCAGCCCCCCAACTCTGGACACAAGCCAAAGGTGAAGAAGTCATAAGTTTTACTGCTTGTACTTGCACTTGTTCATACCACAGACTTCCTACACTGTAATTGAAAACTATGAATATAATAGAAACTTCACAATCCTGTAATTAGTTTGAAGTTTATAAAATCATGAAACATTGTTAAAATGAAATATTGAAATAGTATTTTTAGTTTTTTTCATTGTCTGTAAGCTGTTTAGTTTTAAAGGCCCCCCCCAACCCCCGCCCTCATGACCACTGAGGACTGGCGACCGCCCTGGCACGCCGTCCTCCCGAGACAGCCGCCAGATAGCTCGTCCATTCCAAAATTTATAAACTAGGCCACAAGACTCAGTGACTTTTATGACCAGGAGAATGTCAGTGAACGTTCTGTAAATTTTCACTAATTACAGTCAAAGTAAGTTTTGTGCATTCCTATAGATGATGCTGTAAGACTGATAATTGTGTTTGACCATAGACCGTATAAAAATGTGGACTAAGCGAGTGTGACGTCACTCATAGCTTTGAGCGCCGCTCAAATGAGGCTTGCGATGCTAATGGTTTCAGGAGCGAATCTGGAGCTAGGCTCTATGTTATGAATAGGATTTTTTTGACTAACAAAATAGCGAGAGAAAAAAAATCAGGATCATGTAGAGCGGGTTAATAAGAACATTTTAAGACCAAGATGAAGAGGATCACTGCAGCAGGTACAGAGAGAAGAGCAACAAGATCCTAATGTAAGTCAATGAGAGCCAGAGTCAGAAGGAGCCGGAAGAGCCTCCTGGAGCACTTCCTGTTTGGCACGCGGCGGCTAACATAGCGTTAGCTATTCATATATACGGTCTATGTGTTTGACCTATCAGTGGGATCAGGGTCATCAGGGTCATGCAGTGTAAAACTGATTTCAGCACAATTGGATTAACCATGTGAGTAATTTTTTTTTAAATATATTTGGGGGGAGTCTTTGCCCCCCTGCTGGCCAACGATGGGAAATACTCCATGTCCATAATACAATTTTTTGTTTGTAGTCATGCATACAATTTATTTCCCGAATTTGATCCAAATCCGCTAATGTTGACTCTTCATGTATATGCTAGGGGGCGCTATAGAGTTCACTTTTATTAGATTTCATATTTCATCACATTCAGGCTTGGATCCTGCATTTGTTCATTTTGTTCATTTGTTCATCTTAGAGTCATGCTATTATCCATGTTTTAGCTTGTCTCAATGTTCTCTACCACTGTCCCGAATTTTGTTTGTCTATGGCAAAATTTGCATTTCGGCTTCCCATAGACTTTTAATTTTTGCAATTTCCAGGGGGCGCTGTTGAGTGGGGTCACTTTGGTCATTGACGCAATGCCCATTTTATAAAATTGTCGATCTGATAGTCCCATGTGGGACTTTTTGGTGATGGTCAAAGGGTCAAAAGTGCAATTGTTTTGTAGGAAGAAAATAATAACGAAAAAGAAACCGCCGAAGAACAATACTACGTTACTGGCGACGGCTAATAATTTCAGCAATGACAGTCTCTCTTTAACTAAAGGTAGCTGTTAACCACTTAAAGACATCACAGGGTGTAACAGAGTATTTTGAGCTTTGGAAATGTAAACAGGCTAATAAAGGGTTACTCAAATATGTGTGAATGAAGCAAAACACAACTCTAGGTAAGTTTTCAATGAGGTAACAATGTTGGCTTTAAGCTCACAAGTCAGTTTTGTGTTGGGACAAAGACATTTGTACTATTATTTTAGACTTCAAAGTTAAATGTTCAATATTGCAATGCTTTTTCTATTTTACAGGCTCAGTCTAGCTGTGTTTTAGTTGTAAGTGTATGTGCACTGCACAAAATTGCAAAATTACCATAAAAAAGAAACCAAATCTTGTTATTCTTGTATAATTTTCAATCTATTTACAATTACAACTGAACAAATGTCTCATGGAATATAATTTTTCCTTGTCTCTCAATGTCATCTATCTTTTCACATCTCAATTCCTGTCACCCACAGTGCCTCTTTCTCTGAGTATTTGGCCAAGATGCTAATATTAGGCACTGTGCGATCATTAGTATAATTTAATATCATCTAAAGTTCCTCTGTCTTTCCTCATCTCTGCACTGGTATGTCACTGTGATGTATTCTCTGTTAACTAGCTTCTCTTGTTTATGCATTTACAGCAGCAAGTGATAATTAAACTGAGGAGAGAGAGTGATGCAGTTTTCTCTTTTCACCATATACAAGCTGTTATGAAAATTTACACCTGCCATTACACTGCAACAGCATTCCCTATTCAAGAACATAATGCAACAATCATGCACAACTATTTTCAATCTGACGCAGGCTAGCCACATTTCCACTCCACGTTATCTCTTTTCTCTTGGACTATATATGTTCAGAGCTGGCTGCAGGACGAGGAAACCACTTCTGGACAACACCATCTCAGTCTATAGGTCAATAATATTTAATACAGATGTGGAGCAGCTATAATGAATATTGTTAAGATGCATTTGTGTTACAATACAAAAAGATAATGGGTCTAATCACTAACAGAAATCATCAGGTTAAACTTTTGTGAATTTACTTTTTAGATCGTTCATAGCTAAGTACATTGCATACATTAAGGGAATCTGTCTCTTGCCCCTTTCTGGGAGTACGACATCCTCACATAAAACCACCAATTTTCCAAATCCAGGGAATAGACTGACAGGTGTCTCTTACATGTTTGTTATGCACAGCACATCGACCTATGTTTTCAGTCATTGTCACCACATATAGCTTAAGCTTGTCAAACAAAAGAACAAAGAGTGTGAGAAAAAGGATGCTACAGTTGCCTCCTAACAGGCTTCTCTGGCAGCTCTATAATTATGGATGTGTTATTATGTGTCACTGTGGGCATGAGTGTCACAGGGCTGATGACTGTGAAGTAGGACGCTCCTGAATACTGAGCAATAATGTGGAGGTTTTGTTATGTAAAGTAGCATTAAACAAGCATTTATCAAGAGGCAGAGTCGAGAACAATGCTGTCACAGTTAGGTTGTCAGTGTGTATTAATGTCAGCCATTTCTGTATTGTTGGCAGTTATTTACCAAAATGTAAAGAAAGGTGTAGAGGGAAGGCAATTTAAGTGTTGTGAAATAATTTAGTTGAAATGCTTCATACTGTGTCCATTGTTAGAGATTTTCACTCTCACTCTCTTATTAATTTTAATAGAGACAATCCAGAGTCCTTAATATACCTACCATTAGCGCTTGGAGATAAAAAAAAAAAAAATAT
>KN498245.1:0-12946 GCA_000787155.1 Scartelaos histophorus | reverse complement strand
TAGCTCAATTTTTAACGTCACATCATGGGGCTAAGGAACAGGCTAAGAATTACAGCCTGTGAAATGAGCTGTTTGTTTTTCCCATATTCATGATCATTTGAGATGTTGCAGCCTTTTCACAGCATATCTGGCAGCTAATATCGAGACCTTCCAGAGGAAATAATTTGAGGGATTATTTGGTGGATTAAATGTCAATTAACAAACAATTTCAGTCATTCATATTACTGCATCTGCATCACTGCCTATCGGTATATAAATATATAGTCTAGCAAATATAAAAAATATCCCCGTTAATCTATTCTCAAAGCTGGGCGGGGGTCTATATTAAGTGAACTATGATGACTTTCACCTTTAGTGCAGATGTACCTCACTGAATCGCACTGTAGGGTTCAACAAGTATTCGAACCTGTAGCTCCTGTGAAATACACAACAGACGCCACACGCCAACATGGTGCAGCTACGGAGCCCCGGGTTTGCTTCAGGGAAAATTCATTTTTAAAAAGCTTCCTAATGGAGACATGGACAAGTCTAAGGTTGTTTGCACTTTATCCAATGTGGAGTTAGTTTACTGTAGGAGTTCTACCAGTCTCAAGTAGCACCTAAACACAAAGCATCACTTAACGAACGCTGATGCGGGTCAAGCACTGAAACGCCGGGAAGAGTCGCCGTTAAACTACTTTGTTTGATCGAAATCGAGGCGCAGCTCTATCAGATAAGCTAACTAATGCCGCTCGTGTCTCTGTACCTGCTGCAGTGATCCTCGTCATCTTAGTCTTAAAATATCCTTATTAACCCGCGACACATGATCCTGAACTTTTTTTTCGCTATTTTGTTAGTCAAAAAATCCTATTTATAACATAGAGCCTGGGTCCAGATTCACTCCTGTAACTGTGAAGCATCAGGAGCCTCATCTGAGCGGCGCTGAACGCTATGGGTGACGTCATAATCGCTTAGTCCACTTTTTTATACAGTCTATGCTGCCGACCCATCAGCATTAAGATTCATCTAAATTAATTAAAAAATTTCAATGAGATTAATCTAGATTTTAATGCCCACTATTAATTTATACTGATTCTTCCTCGAGGTTGTGTAGTTGAAGCACAGACTTATTTTGGAGCCTGGTGCACGGCCAATGCTAAAGCAGCAACAACTATCCGGTTAGAGCGAGACTTGAATTTCCCCCAGGATCAATAAAGTATCTCTCTGTCTAATTCAGAAACTGTTTCCTAGCAACCTTATTGTACACAAGGGTCAAAATCTGTCTAATTTGCACAATATTTACGATTAGACTACCACAAATACATGACACTTTATTAAATAAAACAAAAAACTAATTTAAACCGTCTCCCATGCACATTCATTTTTCCCTCCATTTTGGATGCAATTTTCAGTGATGATAACAGGTAGAGCTCTTCAGTTTTAGAACTAAGCACTAAGAAACAACAGTGTAAACATGCACACTCCCCACCCTGTCACGGACTCAAACCTGGGACCTTCTTGCTGTGAGGTGAGACTCTACTCAATACTGTTTCAATACTTTTGCGTTATTCTCTTGAACAGACCTTCACCAAACACTCAAAACATGCCTGGACAATTTTGCATCATCATCTTATTTGTTTAGATTGCACTTCAGGGAGCAAATTGAGACTCTGTGAACAATTATTACCCTGACGCACACAAGCCTGTTCACATTAACCCCGAGTTTATCTGCCTCGTATCGCTATCCTTCTGAACGCAGCAGACCGGGCGGTAAAAGCATTAACCTTTGTTGCCTGGCACTGCTAATCTGATCATGCAAAGATGTCCAAACAATATGAGGCATAGCTTTGGGCGCTGCGTACGTGCCCGCTCCCATGTGACAGCCAGGACCCGCCGCCCCTCCGGCCCAGCGTCTGCCAGCCCAGGACAGAGGCGCGTGACCGGGGATAAGTGGGTTAGCGATGGAGGGGCCGGCGTGGATCTCTGTGGCTGCGGGCGAGGAACAGATTGGCCTCGCAATTTGTGGTCAGTTTGTGGTCAGTCACTCAAACGCGGTGGGGTGAATGTACTGACTCCAACGGTGCAATCTGTACTGCGTTTTAAAAAATATGTATGAAAAAAGTGAAAGTCCCATGATAAAATCCATAAACAGCAGATACGCTTTGTGCCCTCTGCTGGCAGGGGAGTGTGAAGCAGTGTAAACTAGATTATAGTATTGATGAACAGACAAGAAATCAAAAGTATTGATTCTGGTGCAAAAAATATTGATAGTTCTTAAAATATTAATTTCTACTTTTCCCATGAAAATGTTGAATTATTAAAAATTGCAGTTTGCAGGTGATGCTACTCAAATAAGTGATGCAACACTTATTTCTTCTTGACTTTTTTCTGATCTGTGTATGATCTTTGAGGTGAGCAATTATTTTTTTTTACTTAAGAAAGAGAAAATATTGTGGTGGCCAAAATGCTTAAGTATTACTTTCTTACGCTTAATTTCTGATATAACTGTAAGCACACGTCTTGATTTATATTGCAAATTAAAAAAAAAAAAAAAACCATCTCTAAAATAAAAGTAATGGAGGTTTAGTCCATCCATGAAGTAAAATTATAAAAAATATGTTGATTTTGTGATTCCAGATGAGCTTAAATGGTCAAAGTCAACCAAATGTGGCCCAGGAGCTGGACAATGCCCAGGTCTGATCTATGCTATAAAGTTTCATCCAAAACAGACCTGGAATTGTGTTTTGTTTCATTCATAAATGTTTAACACGCAATTACAGCATATTTAATAGTTCTTCAAACGGAAAACGCTCTGTTCCACCTCGTGATGTCATGTGATAATACAGGAAGTGCTCCACTCCCTACACCTGCACTAGAATCATTCGGTTGACTTCAGACCATTGCGAATCTCTACTGAGCAAAAGGTGAAGTTTAGGGTTTAACTTCAAACTACCGCAAGGTGGAACAGAGCATTTTGAGCTCTGGAGATGTAGACAGACTCATAATAAAGAAATGCTCAAACATGTCTGACCTCGAAGAATGTTTTTAAGGAGGTAACAACACTCTAACATGGCTCTAAGCTCACAAGAGCCAGTTTCACGTAATATAGGGCCTTGTACAATAATAATAAATAAAGTGTGCTAACCTGGGCATATAATAAAGATGATCTGAATCACTGCAGTGTTGTGGTTCAGATAAGGTCTTCCCTTTTTTAATTATCCCTTATTAATGATCCTGACATTTAATTTTTTTTTCTTTATTAATGGAAATAACCTGTTTGAAATATAGGTCAGGTCAGCCAGTCGTTTTCAATATAGGGCAAACTGTTTAAATAAGAAGAGCCAGGACGTCCAGTGCACAGCAGGGTCATATAACAGCACCTTATCACAAACTAGCCTCTCATTAGATTATTCCACAGTCGCCCCGGGGCAGGCTGGGGCAAATATGGCACATTCATCCAAATCTGTTGGATCAGAGCCGTTCAAAAGACTGGCTCTTTATATTTAGTGTTAAGAGAAAGAAAAGATTTGATTTAATAGTTCATACTGAAAGTGGCCTATATTGTTGACCTATATTGTTTGAGTAATCTATAATAAATATAAAAATGAATAATAAATACATTTATATACTGGTAAATGATTACATTTTCATATAAGACTTTATTACATTAGAGACATTCAAAGCACTTTACATCAAGGAAGCACTCATCCATCCACACACCCATTCATACACCAGTGTGCACAGACACTGGGGTTAAGGTGGGTTAAGTGTCTTGCCCAAGGACGCAACAACAGCATTCATCTGCAGGAGCTGGCCGGCAACCTGTGGGCACAGCAGTGAATCTGACCGCTCAAACAGTGCCGTTTACATTGAGAGTGGGATTCGAACTGCCAACCTTCAGATCAGTGGATGAATTCGTTCATTGGGACAACTACAGTGTGTTAGTATCAACATGTTCAACTCATAATGTATTTAATTTTTACTCATGACGCAACAATTTTGGTAAGATTTGTGAAACCAGCATAAACAAAGCAGAATGCAGCAAGATTTTCTCATGTGGTAAAAAAATACAATTATTTTGGCCTTTTTAAATATAGGATTTTGTTTTCTTGTTTTGTTTTACTTTTTATTTTGCATTTATATACGTTTTTTGGTTTTTTTTTTTTTAATTTGGCTATTTTATTTATTATTTATTTATGTTATTATTAATTTGCTTGTTAAGTCATTTTAGTAATTTTGTTGTGCAATTTTTCTCATTTGAACAAAAAAAAAATCTCACATTCGCTTTATGAGCATATTATTTGAGATTAAGAGTTTTAAAACCAGTGTAAACAAAGCAAAATTAACTCTAGGAATGTTTTTGGTGATACATAATTGCATAATGTTTCCTTTTTAAATATAGGATTTGGTTTTGTAATTTTGTTTTGACTATTTTATATGTATATTTTTTATTTTGTCATTATATTTTTAATGTATTTATTTTAACATTTGGTAGTTAATTTTTGTAATTTTGTTCAGTATTTTTTTCTCATTTGTATTTGTTTGCTTTTATTTTTGCATTTAACAAAAGAAAATCTCACATTCCCTTTATGAGCACATTCTTTACATACACACTTCAGTCTTGCGCGAGGCTTTTACTGTACACTTTTATATATTTCTTCTTTAATGCCAGCCTTTATGCACCAATATTTCAGTCATGCCCTTGGAGAAGACTCAATTTAAATGCTAATCTGCACATTATTCTTTGATGCACTTTGATTTAAGCATAGTTACTATTATAAGCTGTTTCTCAGTGACTGGTGTCATTACAGTTCTCAAACCAAACCGAGGCTTTTATTGCTCTAAAGGAAATTAGATGTGAAGAGAAGCACGTGTAATTTTCTGTTCATTAAGTTTGGAAAATGTAATTGCCCTACAAACTCAAGATATGACAGTTTATTACACTCTAATCCTGCAGAATATGTTGGTTTGCGCTGACTTGATTTTTAGCGTTACTATTATTTAAAAAAAACACATATTCTTGCGTCTTTTTGGTGCTTTAGGTCATCTTGGGATAAATATTTCTAATTTTGTAACTTAAAAGTGCATTTTGTAGCTTTACTGGTTTTCTTCAAATGCTTGTCTCCATGGAGATGTTATCACTTTGCCTGGAATGTTTCACAGTATGATATTAAACCTTACTATCTTCATTAAGACCAAACCAGATCTGTGGAGAGGCGGCCCCGCTCACAGTCAGAATGTCTGTTTTTCTATGTATTTTTGAGCTATAAAACCACCCAACTGTATAAATGTAAAGTAGATCTGTTTAATGTCATACTGTGGAACATTCAGGAAGACATCTCCATAGAAACATAGAAACAAGCGGCAGCAGAACCACCAACCAAAACGTTACATAATGACCGAATGTCGAGTATTTTATAAACCTATAAGCCTTTCCAAAGAGGTAATAAGGCAGTGGAGCTCCCTCTGCTGTCATGGAGAGGAATTAACATTTAGAAAGCAAACAATTAGACATTTTCCTTCATAATTGCTAAATGGAATTAGTTTGTTTAGAGTTTATGAGCTTAAAAACTGCGTACAAGTGTGCAATTTTGTCTATGAAGCAACAAAACAGACAATATTCAATCACATTTTTGAGAGCTCTGAAAAGATGTAATGTTTGGATAGGATACAACAATATAACATGGTGAAAAGGTAAAAAGTAAATGTTCTATAATATGTGTTTTTTAAATAAATTTTGTTTCCGAACATATTTCTAGCATCCTAATTATCGATCGTCACGAGTGGTAATTTTTATGAAAGGCAAATAGCTGCTTTAAAAGACACTGCTGGAATAAAGCTGTTTGTTTGCTAAAGAAACAGTAAGTTGCGCATTCATTTTGTGATAGTGTCTTGGGCGTTTTTATTGATTCATCATGTTTGGATCAGCACTGTCAGGGCACTTTCACATTTCATAAGAGCGATGATTTCACGTCTTGTTTGTTTATTTGTGTGATTTATGTATTAAAGATAACTCCAGCTGCAAGCCAGTTCAACCTGAGGGGATACATAAAGCTGCCTGAGCCGCTTTAAATCAGGACTGGGGTAAAAAAAAATAAAAAAATTGCTTAACTACGTGGAAAAAGTATCTCCGCTTTAACTCAACACAAGGTTGTGCTCGTAACATAACAGAATAAATCAGGAGTCTATAGAGGTCTGTGAAGGTCTGTAAAACTTCACCAGAGCCGTCTGAAGCACTTAGTGGACTCAAATCATTTTAAAGTACTTTTTAAAATATTATGCATGAGGCAGACAGGTTTTTGACTTTGCTTTGAGAAGAGAGAATAGAAACAGAGAGAAAGAGACAGATACAGCAACAGAGAGATAGAGGTAAACAGTGAGACAGAGAAAGAGATGAGAAAGAGACAGACTTTCCATTTTAACCAATCCAGCGGCCGTCATGACACTACATGCCACAATAGGTTGGAGTTCTAATTCTGCAAAGACAGAATGAAAGGAAAAGGGAACGCAGTGTCAAAGTAAACTTTCAATGTCCTATCAAAATCCGTTCTATAAAACCACTATAGTTGCGTAAACACATCTGCAGCTCATGAAATGACTCGTGATTGATTACGGAAAGTTTACAGCCACAGATGATAAATATAAAACGCTTTATTACATCAGACAGAAGCTTTTCAAAAACAACTTGAGAGGTGCACCGAAAGGGAAAGCTCTCGATTTACGTTCCTACTCTCACCTATGGTCATGAGCTCTGGGTAGTGACCGAAAGGACAAGATCACATATACAAGCAAAATGAGTTTCCTCCGCAGGGTGGCTGGGCGCTCCCTTAGAGATAGGGTGAGGAGCTCAGTCACACAGGAGGAGCTCGGAGTAGAGCCGCTGCTCCTCCACGTCGAGAGGAGCAGCTGAGTTGGCTTGGGCATGTTCCAAATGCCTCCTGAGAGCCTTCCTTGGGAGGTGTTTCAGGCATGTCCCACCGGGAGGAGTCCCTGGAGAAGACCCATGTGACATTGGAGGGACTATGTCTCCAAACGCCTGGGAACGTCTCCGAACGCCTCTGGGTTCCCCTGGGGGAGCTGGAGGAAGTGTCTGGGGTGAAGGAGGTCTGGGAGTCCCTGCTTAGACTGCTGCCCCTGTGACCCGGCTCTGGATAAGAGGAAGAAAATGGATGGATGAAACTTGTGAAGGAAAAGACATGTGGAGCAGACCAAAGGGAAACAGTGAGTAGCTAAATGCAGCTCCACAGATACGTCTCATTATCATTATCATCATCTCTCTTGTTGTCAACTTTTGTATAGCGATTTAAAACATAATTCTTCTAATCATCAGTGCACACATAAACAATGTAAAAAGTTTAGTGTTTAAACATGAGAATCCACAGAGTGAGAGAGAGACAAATCGAGACAAGTAGAGAAAGAGAAAGAGAGTGAGGAGGAGGAATGTGTCCAAAAACGGTCACTGCGTTCCACAGAGATGTTATGGTGAGGAGATGGAGCGGTGCATACCTCAGATAGCAGCTCAGATAAACCTGTTAGCAGAGCAGAGAAATACGACCCGGGCTAATCCAGGTCTCAGAGTGAGCCTGGCTGATTCATCGCTAAAGACACATTTTATTGGTTCTATCTCCAGATTTAAGAGCGCTTCAGTGATGTGGTCGAGATAACCCGGACACTGAGGAGACTAAAGGAATAGTGCTATAAATTGCGTTAGTTTAATCATGAAATTGATGGAATATATTGCTACAAAGCTAGCACCGACGGAAAATGGTGTGGGCATAAGGACGGCTCACTGTAAGTTTAAAGGGTTCACTGTGGAACTTTTCTGGTGTCGTTATGTAAGCTTACAGTACACTTAATGTTCCCCATAGGGAGGTTTATCTTCTACATTTGACCCATCCTTTAATGCCGCTGGGGCATCTTCTCAGGATCTTCTCAAGTGATTTCCACCAGGGAAATAACTTGAACACAGTAGCTCACACATCACTATATATTATAATAACAAAGAGAGGAAAAAATTGCAGTAAGTTCTGAACAAGTACCAAAAATAGCACGAAACTGGTGTCAAATATGTGTATAAGTAAAATGTACAAGTACAAATAAAAACATGAAGTATTAAAATATCTCGATTATGTACAAGAGGTTGTAAGAAAAACAAATGTAAATATAAGATGATCGACAGTATGGAGGGTGATGGTTTATTTTTGTCTGTGATGCAACAAAACACGCAATATGCAAACCGAGGATTTTTAAGTGCTCAGAGATGAAGATTTGAGATTTATTGGATTAATTAATGAAGCATGAATGAAATAAAATACAAATCCAGTTATGTTTTTTGACAGAGGGCAACTATATAACGTGGTGAAAAGGAAAAGTTTTTTATATGTTCTTTAAATACACAGTGTGGTTGTCCAAACTTTCTCACTTTCTTAACATATTTCTAGCACCCTGATTATTGACCGCCATGAGTTTATGAAAGGGTTTAACAAGTTTCAGAAGCCAGAGCAGCATAATGAGCAGTTGAATTAGCGCTACACAACTCTACACTCATATGCTCTATCCATGACGATGTATGACTGCACTGTTCCTGTCAAATAAATTAATTCATTGCAAAAATAGATGAAATTATATTCAAATACGTCATGCATTTATTCTATTACAGGTGTTTCTTCCATAAATTATATAAAAACATGATACAAAACTGCACACTACAACTTCACAAACCTGACAGGATGTGCAGTAGTGTCATTAGCAGGTTGTGGAGGGATTCAGAACGTCAAAAATGAAAGTGAAACTCAAAAAAAACATGTTAATAAGTTGTTTTTGGAGCTCAGCTGGTAGAGCATTTGTGCACTGACCCTCAGGTTGGCGGTGTGGTTCCAGCTCCCACAGATGAATGCTGTTGTTGTGTCCTTGGTCAAGACACTTAATCCACCCCGCCCCCAGTGTCTGCGTACACTGGTGTATGAATGTGTATGTGGATGGGCGAATGTTTCCTTGTAATAAAGCATTTTGAGTGGTGGGAAATCGCTATAGAAACGATAAAAGGTAATATATAAGTCTGCAAATACATTTCAAAAAAGAATAAAATGTTCCACAATGTCACAGGTTTATTGTATTACAGGTGTTTTTATCGCTAAACAAAAATATGGAAAAAATGTATTCTTACTGTGCGTTTGCCACTCCACAGATCTGACCTTTACTTACTCTACTCAGTTATTAAATGTGTTCAATATTAACTCATGAATAAATTAATAATTGTTTTCTTCTCTGGTTTACCAATATTTTTTTTTATATATGGGAGAAGCTTTTGGTTTGATTGTGCACATATGAAAAAAAAAGATCTTGCAAGATTTTTACATTTATTTTTGTTTGGTTTGGATGAGAAAAGACATTTACATTTTTGAGAAGGTCCAATTCCAAAAAGTAGTACTATAATAAAAGTAGTACTATAATAAAAGTAGTGCTATAATAACTGCAAAAGTAACCATTCTACAATATGGTTCCCACATTAAAAACAAACCTGGAGTTGCATTTCACGTCATTCAGGTTGTTTGAGCTTCACAAAACACACTGTTCGAGACTGCCCAGGATTGTGACGTCATAGATAAAGAGTCTGCACAGTTTTTAAATCCATAAATAATCGCCTGACTCATTTTTAATATTTCTATGGTCCAATCTTATTCAGTATTGCATGCTTTCCCTGATATTTCTAGTTTAATTGTTTTCAAAAAGGTATTGTTGTGGCCTTTAAATGTGGTCTTTTGTTTTTTAAAGGGCTTGCTTGTTTCTATGGAGATGTTAGTGCTTCCAATGTTCCAAAGTATGACATTAAACTTAACAATCTCCATAGGGACAAGCAGGAGACAAATTTATAGGTCAGATCTGTGAGGAGGTGACCCCGCTCACAGTAAGAATGCAGATTTTTGAAGGTATTTTTAAGCAGCAAAAACACGCACAACTGAATAAAATGCATCTCATATATGTTTAATACAATATTGTGGAACATTACAAGCAACACAATAGCATCTCCATGGAAAAAAGTGCAAAAGACAACGCTTAAAGGCCAATAACAATATTTTTTTGTAAAGATTTAAACTAGGAATGTTAGTGAAAGCATCTGACAGTGAAGAAGATCCTGAAAAGTTACGCAGTGCACGAAGCCAAAATTATAAAATCGCACAATAAACGCATTATGTCAAAATCTCGTTTTGTCACATTCTCGCGGACCAAATCTCGTGTCTTGTCTCATCTTGCGCAAATCCTTAATAGGCAATTTATAAAAGGAAAAAAGAAAGAATACAATGAAATCTAGAGAAAGAAAACCAAATTATTTCTTAAAT
Organism: Scartelaos histophorus; assembly: GCA_000787155.1. Taxonomy (NCBI): domain Eukaryota; kingdom Metazoa; phylum Chordata; class Actinopteri; order Gobiiformes; family Gobiidae; genus Scartelaos; species Scartelaos histophorus. The sequence goes on along the minus strand of KN498245.1, from coordinate 2,627 downwards.
TTTCACACATTTTACGAGTTATTACCGTCGTCATTCGTAGGTTTCCAAACATCTTCGGGTTTTGTGGATGGCTAAATCTGAATACGTACAAGAATAAGAAAAGATAGATGCATTTGGAAGAGAATTTAATTAATAAATAACAAGATAACATGCTTTTTATATTTGCGACATTTGGGACATTTTCAATTTAGCTTAGTTTCCTACCAAATCTCCATAAGTCTGGTTCTTGAGAGTACTTAAAATGCAAAACTCTTGTCGATGCTATTTTGGAGGCCATTGAGCAACAGATCTAATAGTGTTTGATAAATATTTGCTCGTTTCAGGCTTGCTTGATAGCTCACAAATTGCTGTTTACTTGGGTCTTTGAATGCATCGCCCTCGGAGTGAACTTGAGGCATTCAGAACACTCCAGTCTTTCGGGCACCAGCCAAAATAAGCACCGTTTATGTGACGGAGTAGGTCCGTCAGCCACACGGGAGGAGGCCAGGACGCCAATACACGCACGCCCGCCCGCACGCACATACACATACTCATTATTCCAGTGTTTCACTAACCTGCCGTTTACCGCGGTCCCGCGAGGGTTTTATACCAGTATCGCAACCGCGGTCCCGCGAGGGTTTTATACATCAGTATCGCAACATTCAGGGGTGCACACTTGATTGTTGCGCAAATATTTCCTCCACCACAGCCATTGCTCCACTTTCAAACTTTCCTCTATACCTGCTGCTCCACCGAGTGCGCGTCCACCGGCCAACCAGAGCCTCACTGACTTCCGGGTTATGTTGCGCGTAGGGAGCGCAAGTGTGACGTCATGACGAACGTCACGCGATTTCTTCCGTTTTGCGATTAAATTTATTAATTTTTTTCCCTGTTTGTGTTTAAAGATATGTCCTAGGATATTTTTGTTTCTGGTAATATTTAGGATTTTTCTGTATTAAAAAGGAAACCTATTTATTTCTATTTGAAGAGGAAAAAGCTATTTTTGTTGTTAATTGATTTGGGGGAGGAGCCTCGTACTTTAAAGGGGGCTGTTTTCTGCACAGAGGCAGTGTGTGCTGAGGAGGAGAGCTGTGTGCATCGCAGGCACCAGCTCAGGAGCTTAAGAGACTATCGGAACTTGTAAATATTCGCCGTTTTCCTAATTTTTCCACTGTTTTTGCGCACTTTGTAAATAAAATCACTAAGACTATTTTTGACCACGCCATATCATTTCTTATTACAAAAAAGAACCCACGACAGTTTACATCAAGCTATTCCCAGGTTTGGGCAATTAAGTTAAGAGAAGGTTTTCAGCAAAATTGAGGGTTTTTAAGCTTTCTATCATGTTATAACGTTGTTCATCAAAAAAAAGACTGAAGAGGCTTTAGATATCGTCCATGCTGTTTGAGTAATCTAGTGATCTCTACCTGGCCCTGTTTGAACCCTTCTTATGGTTAACATTTAAACACTTAAATCTATCGGGAAATGACTTAAAAGTAGTGAAATTATCTGTCCGTGGAGCAAGATAATTTTACTTGATAAGTTCTCTTAAAATAAACTCCCTCTAATCTAGAATGAAGCAGTCTCAGAACTAATAAGTAGAGAATAAATTTGAAAACAAGAAAATGTTGGGGGATCAAATATTGGTTCCAAGATATTAAAAGTCAATGTCTTATTTTTTGGTACTTTAAATGGTAAGCAGCAGTTAAAAATACATTTGGTTAATATTTCCCCATACTCCATTTGTATTTAATAGAAAATAAGTCATATTTTCAGTCTCTGTCCTTGTATTGGTTGATGTCGGGTATCGGCAAATACTTTAAAGTGTTACTCTTGATATCGAAAGAGAAAAAAATAAAAAATGGGAGTGGTATCTATGGTATATATAAAACTGTAGGGGAGACTGAGAATGTCAAAAAACAAAACTAAAGTGAGACTTATAATAAATCCATGAAGTGTAATTCCTATTTTCCTCTATAATATTACACAAAAAGGACTCTTTTGAGCTTTAAACCATCAAAAACCATCAAAAACAGACCTGGAGTCATGTGTGAGAAATCCTTTATTATTAGTCTGTCTATATCTTCAAAGCTCAAAATGCTCTGTTCCACCTTGTGATGTCATGAAGTGGTAGTTTTCAAGTTAACACACTGCAAAGTTCATTAAACTAACTAAGATTTATTCTCTTAAATCTTGACAAAAAATCAAATTTATCTTGTTTTAAGGGATATATGCTAAGTGACGGCTAAATATGTAATTTCAGAAAATTTTCACTTGATTTTTTCTTATTTAGTTTTCATATCTATAAACTAGTTAGAATAGACACAAAACAAGCAAAACAAATGTTAAGACATTCGATTATTCTTAAAACAGAAGCATTTTTACGTTTATGCTTTATTTTAGATCACTTAAATACTTAGATTATTGCGTAGAATAAGTGATTTTATCTTATTTTGAGATTTACTAAGGCTTAGATATAGGTATACAACTTAAAACAAGTGTATTTTTCTAGTTTTAAGGAGGGCATTTTTGCAGTACAGCTCCTTTTACCTTTTGTTTAGTAGAGATTTACATTTCCAAGGCTGAAATTAACACAGTGTCTTCTTTTTTTAGAGAAGTATGCAAAATATAACTCCAGGTCTGTTTGT
>JACN01112796.1:0-11579 GCA_000787155.1 Scartelaos histophorus | reverse complement strand
TATGTAACAGATAACCCTATGTCATATCAGTTATTATACAATCTCTTGTATAGTCCAGATATATTTGAATTATTATACAGTATTATATCTATATATTTACTTGTACGTATACATTTATAATTATGCATTATTTTACATTTATTATAAGTATATTATTACTTTATTTTATTAGGAACAATAGAAAATATTAATATACATTTACATAATTTTGCCTTATTTGACATCTGTCTCTTGCTACTTATCCTGAATTTATTATCACCGTTTAAACATGTATTTTTTTGCTTTATTATAATATATTGTGGTGTGTGAGCTACAGTGCCCAAATAACTGAAATAAGTCTAATTGAAAAAAAAAACATTTTGTCTCCGTGTTAATGCATTGGAAGCAGAAAAAAAACAGGCAAATTAAAAAATTTAAAGAAGTGCCAAGTGAACCAAAATTGAACTTAACCGAATTAGCTGGTTGTTATAAAACGTATCAACAGCTCAATTTGCAGGGCTGTAGAGGGGTCATCATTTTCAGCATGGATTAGTGAAGTAAACAAGTCTAATCCGTTAGAAGGTGTGCAAATACTAGATTCATTAACTTTTGGATTAAAAGGGGACTAAATAACTTTTTGGGTCATCTTCTAGTCTCCATGGAGATTTGCCTGGAAGGTTCCATAATAGCCTGTTTGTGACGCCTGATTTTGACATTGTTACAAATACTTAATTAAGAAAATGTAAAGTTTTGGGGGTTTTTTTTGTTTTGTTTTTTACACTTAATTAGTTGTGTATTAAAGGTGGACTGCGCAACTTTTCTGGTGGACAGTCAACCACTTTTCTCCATGGAAATTATTGCTTATGCTTTGCCTGGAATGTCCCACAGTATTACATTGAATTTATGCATTGGTTTATGTATTTGTGTCTTGTTTTCATTCTTTTTTTATTCTTTAATGTTTTATTGTATTGTCCTTAATAAAATAAAAAATAAAAAATATATATAATTATGCATTTTATTTGTTTTATATGTATGTGTACAAGTAAATAAAAATAAAAATATAGAAATACAGTAATCCAAATATATCTGGGCTATATACAAGAGGTCGAAAGGCGAAAATAGCACAGAGATGAAATAATGATTGACATGACATAGGGTTATCCATCTGTTGTACAGTTGTAGGGAGTATTATCTATTACATAAGAACCACTGGAGTCAGCGCGCACACAGTTTTTGACAGTTTTCAAACAGAAAGTTGCAAATTTATTCAGTTAAAATGCCAACGAAAGGACAAGGAACAGCAGATAAGGCTACTAAAATTGCATATATACAGTGTAGTTACAAAAAACAAAAAAGTTTATTTAGTTCCACTTTAAAATAGTCTGGTGCAGTGGGTGTATAATGATGTTTCCCATTGTTTTCCCAACCAGTGAAGTACAAGTCTCTAAATCAGAGCAGGGTCCATTGGAAATAACACACCCACACAAAATCTATATTCCACCACACTTGATGCCTCATAGAGTGTGTCCAGCCCTGACTAACCCCTCCTGGAGCAATGCTATTTCAGCGAGGCAGGTCCTACATATGGCCGCCATTACCGGAGTGGACATTTGTGCCTGACCCTCGGTGCCCTCCTCACTCTCCCTCCATCAGTGAAGATACGAGCCTGCAGACAGTCTCACCTGGGTCCAATTGGCTCCAATCTAGTTCCCTTTGTGGACGGAGCGGAGCCTGTGGCATTTGCAAACGCTCCCTGGTTTAGAATAAATGAAATAACATATTGTGCAGAGGAGGGCAAAGCGCTCTCACATATTAATCAAAGGAAAGTGGAAATGGGCAAGTATGGATTGACGTCAGCCTGGTTAAATATAGAGAGGAATCGGATTAAGTTTGAGTTTTGAAGTGTTTGTGAACTTTTATGAGCGGTTTGGGATATTATGGTTTAAAATGAAGATAGAAACTGACCACCGCAGACCCATAAGACCCCACACGAGCCGCAGTTTATTATAGTTTATACTCTATACAATTTCTCCAGCGTCTCACAAAAGAACTCGAGGATAAAAGCCGCACTGTGTAACTTTTCGAGTTTCTATTGAGGCTGGGAATCACAGAGTCCCTCACGATTTATTACAAAACTCGATATATGGCTCGATACTTAATACACACATAATACATTACTGTTTTTCAAGAACCAAACACATTTTAGCAGCAATATTTCTTCGTTAAACCACCACTTGTCCAAAGTTAATATGAAAAACATCTATTTTAATCATCAATTAAAATGGTGAATGTCAAGTGTATCACATAAATAAGTTTCCTTCTACTAAATGAGCAGTGACATTGTAATTCAGTCGCAAAAAGATGCTAAAAGATGCTAAAAATAATCTTACACAGCAGCCCACAATAACAATACTGTATCACCACATTTTCTTGTTGTTTTTGACATTGTCTGATTGTGCTTAAAGCTGCAAAATTAATCTTATTCGAATTGAAATCGCAATTTGTAAATCCCTGACCCTGGAATTTTTCAAGTATCATAATTTCCTCTTATTAATTATTGTTCAATATATAAAAGCTGGAACAATGTTTTGGGAATTCTTTTGTAATATTGGGAAGATTTTTGCAATTTTATGTCATAATGCAAGATTTGAGCTTTAGAGCGTAGAATAAATAACTTCTACGGCGAATTATTAGTTCATTTTGCTATTTATTTGTTGTGGCTCAGGGCTTTCAACGGTACAGTACATTTAAAAATTGGTTTAGTGGGAAAATCCTGCTTCAAAATGTGTTATCGTGACAGGCCGAGCTAACCCCGTTTAGATCTGTACAAACATGTTCTGAAATGTGACTCTTGTATTCGTTTGTCAGTTCATATTTCACCCTTTAAACAGACATCTCAAATGTGTCAGAAAAATCGCAATTCCATATTTTTCTCAAGCCGTTCAGCCCTAGTTGCCGTACCGTACTGTACTGAGAATTGATGAAAACCAACCCGTCCTCTCCCCCTTCACCCTTTAACTCTTTCCTCTTTCCTGCATGTCACTTCTTCATAAAAATGGCCCCCGTTGTTGGAAATGGTCCATAAAAGCTCTTTTCGGACATGACGGATGGCCCCTGGAGAGGTGCCAGGTAGACCCCGCGGCGGCTCACGGGGCTGTGGTCAGGGTAACACATCATGAAAAGGGCTGTTTGTTCACCTGTGACAATAAAGCTGATTCAAACACATACACAGGGCGGGCAGAGATATTACATTTACCCTGAATGGACACGCGGCTAATTGGGGCCATTAAAAACCATATGAGTCACTGTAAAAGGGATAAAAGGGCAGAAAAACACGACCTTGCTACCATCATATTTGAACACCTGCCCGTCTCTATGGAAACGCTGTTGATTTTCCCTCTGCATGTTCCAGACTAAGGCATTAAATCTGGTAAAATGCATGTCAGATCTGCGGAGGCGATAGGTGATTTCAATGTCACGTTTAGACAAAAAAAAAAAACGCAACGGCAGAACTAAAAACAACTAGCAGCCCAGCGCGCACTTCCTGATAATCAAACCCTTTCTAATGCAGGCAATACACAGCAGACTTATTTTCACCCAAAGAACCGTTTTTATTTTGCATTCTTCTCTCTAATCTAATCTTTTCTCCCTCTCTTTTTAATTTTATTATGGTTATTTAGTATTTGAGTTTGTGTTCCTTCTTCATTCTTTATTCTGTAAAGCTCTCTGTACGAGTTGTGCTATACAAATAAACTTGCCTTGCTTTGCCTTAGTGGTTTAAGATAAATTTGGCTCAAAAAATCAAGTAAACACGGCCAATATTACACAAAATTGACTCGTGAGCTTTAAGTTTTGTTATAATGTTGTTACCTCCTCAAAAACAGACCTGGAGTGGTGTTTTGTTTAATTCACACATGTTTGAGTACCTCCAAAAACAGATCTGGAGCTGTGTTTTGTGCTACTTTTTACCTTTTGTTTAGTGGAAATTGGTAATTCCAGTGGTGGAAATTAACCCAATGATTCTAGTGGTGTGTAAAAATACAGTGGAGCACCTGTATACTTTTTACCTTTTATTTAGTGGAGATTGGCAATTCCAGTGGCGGAAATTAACCCAAAGATTCTATTGAATGTGTGTAAAAATACAGTGGACTTCCTGTAATGGCCTAAACTTGCAGGGTTTGTGCGTTAAACATGCGTGAATGAAACGAAACACAACTCCGGGTCTGTTTTTGATGAGGAAACTACACTACAACAGATCAGAAAACAGCGCAATATTGTCCCTTTTAATTTGCAACAGACTGATTTACCAAATAAACTAGACGTTGTTAATAGTTACTGACGTGAAAGCAGCGTGTGTCAGTATCTTGCGCATCTTATGGATGGTCGGGGTGCCTCTGGCTTGTGCCCATGCCCCGTTTGAGAGCTCCTTCTTGGGGGAGAGCGGCACATATGGCCCCTGGAGCAGTATGGAAGGGTCACAGCAAATGGAGGCTCAAGAAGTCTGCCATCTGTCATGTCCTCTCATCCCTCCTCTCACCCTCTTTCCCTTCCTCTCCCCTCTTTCTTTTTCCATATTTTTCACCCCGCTCTCTCAATCTCTCTCCTCTTCTTCACTTTAACGACCTCTCTCACTCTCTAACCTCTGCTTCCCTCTGTTCTCTTTTCTCTCTCTCTTCATTTCTCATTTGCTCCCTCTTTATCTTTCTTTTTCTCCCCCTCTCTCTCTTCTCTTCTCTCCATCACCCTGTCTCTCTTAATCTCTCTCCTTCTCACTGCATTTGTCATTCACCCCCTCTTCCCCTTTCCATCATTTTTATTTATGCCTTTCTCTCTTACTCTCTCACACTCTAATTTTTCTCTTAATCTCCACTCTCTCCCCTCTTTTCCCGCACTTCATTACGTCCTTTTCACTCTGCACTCCTTTATCTCTCTCCTCCGTTCCCCCTCTCCCTTTCCACCATTTTCACCTGCCCTTTATGCCTCTCATCTCTATCCCTCCTCTCCCTCTTACTCTCTCCCTTTTTCTTTCAATCTCCCTCTCCTTGTCACCTCTCATTCCTCATTTTCTTCCTCTCCCCCCGTTCCCTGTTCCCTATATTTATCTTTCAATCCCTCTTTTCCACCATATCCTCTTTTCTCCTTTGCTCTCTCCCACTTTATTTCTCCTCGCAATCTCCTTTCCTTTCCCTTTCACATCCTCTCGCTTCATCTTTTTCCTTCTGTCCCTCCTTTTTTCCATCTAAAATGTATTACAAACGCTCGACAAGACAACAGCAGAATAAAACATCATAATTATCTGCTTCTGAGCTGTGACGTTCGGCTCCGGTTTGAGAAATATTAAATTAACTTCTTATGTTACTTATATCATGGCTTGTTTTACTTGTTTCTTGGTCAAATAAAAGGTTAAATACAACTACAGTAGCTAAATAGGTCAGAGGTTGGTGGTTAATTCTCACCACCAGTATTGAATATTATCATTGTGACATGAGTCCTTGTGTTGCCTATTTTTAAAGTGTCCCTGGACAATGGGGCTGGAGTTATTGGTGCAGAACGGCAGCCGCATCACTGCCAATCTGCCCCGGGGCAAACTCGACTAAACCACTGAAGCACTTGGAAGAAAATAAAGTATAATTCGCAAATGAATTAAAAAGATGCGGCACCTTAAAAAACCTGAAAAATTTAGCTAAATGCATTCATTTAAAGCATTTTGCAGTGGTCTAAAGTTATTCACATCGTCCTATTATTCACCATGAGTTTATAAACGCTTTTCAAAACTTTCAGAGAGTATGAATAACTAGCATTCAAATATGCACTTCCTGATTATAGGACCATAAAACGCTTTGTAACAAGGCCAAATTTGCTCAAATCGGGGACAGTATTATCCTCGTATAATTATAAAATCGATAAAGTTAAATTGGTAAAAATAGATTACTCAATTAACTACAAGTTGTTAATAATTCAAGTTGCACTATGTAACTTTTCTATGTGTCACTGCTCTGCCTGGAATGTTCCACAATATGGCATTAAACAGCTCCGCCTTACATTTATTCAATTACTCATGGTAAAAAATTCCTAGAAAAACAGGAATTCTGACTGAGTGCGATCGCCTCTCCACAGATCTGACCTGTAACTTAGTCTGGGTTGGTCTCCATGACGACAGAAATGTTTAATACGATATTGAGAAACATTCCAGACAAAGCATTTAACAGACCGTGCGTAGAAAAGTTACACAATGCACCTTTTAGTAGTATTTAGTATTTTTTATTCTAGTCCTCAGCCTGGATAATTACAATATAAAACCTAAAATATAAAATCTGACATAATTTCACAGGCCATTAATTTAGGTAATTCTCAAATTTTACCAGAATGTATGAAAATAGATCAAGGTTTTATATTTAATGTTTTATTTTTGTTCTGTTTTCAGGTTGAGCCGTTCACTTGCAAAGAGGAGTAATTTTGGAATCTGCTCGCACACAGTTACCCAAGACTCCGCAGCTTTCAATGCAAAATTTGGAAAAACTTCACCGACTGGCAAACAAATTTGGACACGGTACCAAAAACCGAAAAGCAGAGAGTCGGTTGCGCACTGCATGTTACCGGAGACATGCTACAGCGTGTTTGGCAAGAGCTCGACTACCAATTTGACGATTTCATTCAGTTAGACTTATGAGTTTGAGATAATTGCTTAAAAATTATGTCAATTTTTTTGGGACACCCTGAACATTTATATACACGGGTGAGTAAAGTTTGACGTATTATAAAATGTAGAATAACTGCAACAGGAATGGCATCTGACATAAAAACAATGCCATTTCTATATTATCCTATTATCTGCCATAGTAAAGTAGTGATGACAGTCGTGTTGTGAGCAGTGGGAGGTGAGACTTGGGGGACTCAGGTTTTGGACGAGTTGTTAAAGTGAGAATCGCACATTTGAGACAGCACAGAAAAACCTTTGGACACTGTCAGTCTGAGCAAGTACAAAAAAGTACAGATTTAGACCTGCGTGTCAAGCTTTTGCACAAAATCTTACTGCTACTACGACTACTACTACACAAACAGGCGTATTTATACTTTGCAGCTGATCTCATACGCATTACCTGGGGGTTTAGCGCTAACTGGAGGCATGTTCTGTCTGAGGCTTTTAATCTGAGCTTTATTTCTGCAAAATCTGACTAAAAAGAACCGACTTAACTGATTGAACAGCCGATTTTATTCTGTTTAAACAAGTCCTTCAGTCACAAGGATTAGCCAACAGTTTTTACGTTCACTCAAACCCAAACACCTAAACACGCCCATGAACGCATCACAAATGTGCCGTTTATTGCGCTGTTTAAATCCATTTTGTGCCCCCAGCGTGAGGTCAGTGCAAAGTCAAATCCAATTTCGGCAAAGCAAAAATAAGCACTCAGAACAGAACATCAATTGCATCTCTAGGCCTGTCATAATAAATACTATATTAACTTATCGCTCAATAAATGATGGAACAATAACTTTAGTGGATCAATATTCACTGTGAGTACTTTTTCTTTGGAATAGTGGTTGAATTTTGGGGTTATTTTCTGTACGAAGATAAGATATAAGCTGAGGCAACAGTGGCTAACAAAGGTCTAAGGATCGATTCCTGCTCAGAAGTCCTGTCGTCGTGTCCTTAAGCAAGACACTTCACCCATTATAATGCTTAGTATGGAAGAGGAGAGTGTATGAATGGTCAGAGATGGTGCAGATTCGCAGCCTCGCCTCCGTCGGTCTGTCCCAGGGCAGCTGTGGCCACAATAGTATCGTATCACCACCAATTATGGACCGAATGAATAGTGACTAAACTTAATACATTTATATCAGTATTACCATTTTATAGTTTGTCTATATTTTCTTTAGCAATGCATCAAAACTTCAAAATGTGCCATTTTTTATTTGACAGGCCTCTGTAACTCTAATCACAATTAAATTTTTAAACAGTACCTTCCCATCAATCTGTAGGTATATCCTTGCTATTGCTAATATAATGTTACTTATTGTTATACTTATGTTACTGCTTGTTTCTATGGATACTTCATTGCTCTGCCTGGAATGTCCCACTGTATGACATTAAACAGCTCTAACTTTACATTTATTCAGTTACAGGTGGTTTTATAGCTCAAAAATACCAAGAAAAACAGGATTTCTGACTGAGCGGGGTCGCCTCTCCACAGATCTGACCTGTAACTTGGTCTGGTTTGGAAAATAGAAAGGTTTAATACCGTGGTAATATTGTGGAACTTTCCAGAAGGCGCAATCTCCAAGGCAAAAAAGCATTTGGCCGACCTGAATGCAGAAAAGTTACACAACCCACATTTAAATGCATGTATAATATCACTAATTCATCCGATATAATATACTTTGCATAAGATTCCCTTGCAGTGGAGTGGAGCCCGTGTATTTGAGCCCTCACTCTGACAGCTATGCAAATCCTCTGTCCTCATGTGTCAGTAGTATTCCTCCTGATGGATATTTTGACACAGACTTTCTATTTCAGGAGCAAGACCATTGACTGTCAAATCAGATGATGGCTACCAGGCATTTTCTTAAGTCCATATCAGGCATCTTATTTCACTAAAACACAGCTAACATCATTATAAGAATTTCCGAAAACTCTTGCCTAGTTTTTACATTTTTATTAAGTTTATAATTTCACTTCCTGGATAGTCACTGGCAGCAGATATGACATATGTCGAGGTGATTATAGAATTCTTACAGGGGCCAAAACTTGATCAAAATGCACAATAAATATAGTAACGTAACATTTGGCAACCGAATATATTCAGTCAAATGTTGCAAAAAAAAGCCACACTCGGCTTTTGGTGGAAATCAGGGCCGAAAGTCGAATAGTGTGACACAATCAAACAGCGTCCATTGTTGTTTGATCTTTAATTTAACGTTCAAATCATGGATCTAGGCTTTATGGATACTTGATTTAGATAAATCAGCTGGAAAGTCCTCTTTATGAAACCAAGTTAGTTAATCTATAAACGTATAAATGAACATGCAGCCCTCGGAACTCGTACTCGTAACATGTACTGGTAACATGGTTATAAAGTAATTCAACATTGACTTGGGCTGTGAAAGTTTGAGGCTTTTAAAATATGGGTCCCCAGAAAAAGAGTTTGGGAAACACTGATCTAAATGTGCTCCATTAACAGCAAGATGTGGGTTTATCCTTTAATGCACTTACGATTTTGGGATTGTTGTTTTGTCTGAAGGCTTAATATGAATTTAAAAACTTACTGGTAAACTTAATGGAAAAAGCTACTGAAATATTTAAAGATTAAATAAACATTTACGTTCTTTAAAAAAAAAATAAAGGCTATTTATGCAATATAAAAAAGTGGTGAAAAACAGAAATCAAACACTTGGCAGAAACCGAATATAAAATACGATTCAATGCATCTCTAGTTTAAACTATTTTCTCTGTGAGTAAACTGTCACTATTTTAATGGAATTGTCAGTTTTGATGCCATAGAAGTACTATTTTTTACTCAGTTCTACTTCCTGTATTTTTCTACTTTTCATTTGAACTTTTTTCCACAAAATGGTACTTAACTGATATAAAACCATAATAATTATTTTCCATAGGTACTACCCCACCAACACAAATCATAATTATAAAAACATGAAGACCTGTCATATGCACTTTTCTGGTGGATGGTCCATCAAATGATTTTCTCCATGGAGATATTACTTCTGTGTGTGGAATGTTCCACAGTATGGCATTAAACCTTCCTATATTCATGAAGACCAAATTTGGCTAAGATCAGACTGCAGATATTTTTGCGAAATCCAGTTTTTTTGTGAGGTCATCCACATTTTGAATTAAATGTGACTTGTATGTGATCTCCAGTGTGAACTTTAAATGCCCCAAACGTTTCCCACACGCACATTGTAGGACACGACGACAAACGCAGCGAGTGTGCTCAGTTTATTCGGAAGTAGTTTCAACACGGACGCTGCGTTGAGCGTCTGGTGATTTTAAAGTTGCTGTCGTACCAGAGCCAGAACATGTACGGCTTATTTGTTTTAAGGAGATTGAGAAGGAGAAGGACGAGGTTTTTAGTGTTTGCACCCGCACGTTCCATTGTACGGATGTTCAGAGTCGCAGCCAAGAGTGGTGGGATTTCTTTGTGCTTCACTGCTTCACTGCCTCGGAGTTCAAACACAATTTTCACGAGAACGTTTGTGCACATTTGAACATGTGTAGGTCGGATGAATGCAACCTGACCGTTCAGACTGAAGTCGCATGTCAAAACGTCAGATATGTATCGGTTTTGAGACCACATATCCAAGTGGTCTGGGTCACACTTGAAAAAATCTGATCTGTGTCGTTCAGACGTTGATTAAAAGATCAAATACAGGTCGCATAGGGGCAAAAAGAAATCAGATTTGCGTCACTTTAGGCTACGCTATGAACCTAGCCTTTGTTACAGGTCAAATCTGTGGAGAGGTGACCCCACTCACACTCAGCACGCCTGTTTTTATTGCTATTTTTGAGCTATAAAACCACCTGTAACTGAATAAACATAAGATAGAGCTGTTAAATGTCACACCGTGGAGTATTCCAGGCAGAGCGATGACATAACGATAAAAAAACAAGCAGGTGACGGACCCCCAACCGCAAAATTACACGGTGCTCCCTTAGGCCTTGAATTCAAAATAACTGTTTGTTTAAAATGTCTATCGCAACAATGAGGAGCCACATGAAAAGCTGAGTAATTACCACTTTGAAGCATTAAAATAAAGGATAATGGCTTGAATTTGCTTATTAGTGGAGATTAGGGACAGCTGCAGTCAGTGTGCTGTGAAATTAAACGCATTATAAATTTTCTTGGATGTGATTTTGTTGAAGTCTTTGTTATCTTTGAAAACAGTGTCTGAAAGAAAGTGGGTGGAATTGTTCTTTTCCTTAATTTAAAAGGTAACATGTGTGAATAGATTAAAAAAACATTGTTACGTGAGGTGTTAAATTAATTGCAGTTTGATTTGTTTATTAGTATTATTTAGGTAAACGTGTTATGAAATACTTTCTTGCATTAGTGCTGCAGCTCAGATGTTCGTAGCTGTGTTAAATATGTGCCCTGTGAACTAAATCTTCAATTAAAAGTAAAAACAAACTCGCTAATAAAATATTAGCAATACTTAAATGTGCTATAGCTGATTTTTTACACTTATCTTATGCATTCAAAGCATCCTAGCTACTAACAACTAGCATTCTAATGTGCTCTTCCTGATTATAGGACCATGAAACGCTTTATAATTAAATGCAGACAGTGCGCAGCAGACCTCAAGAGCTGCTTATACAATATATCTGTACTGGAGCGTGACGACTTTGGCTCAAATAATGAAAAAAAATGGCTACAGGACTTAAAAGGTTCATTGCGTAAAATTTGTGATGGTGCGTTTGCCTTGTGTGGAATGTTTCATAGTACATTAAACATATCTAATTTTTTTCCTTTTTTTTCCCAAATTTGTTCAGGTCTAGTCACAGTACCTCTTCTGTTGTATCACACAGAGAAGCTTCTGCATAATAATTTTATGTATATTTTAAAAAAGAAAGAAAGAAAAAAAAT
>KN498244.1:12496-22750 GCA_000787155.1 Scartelaos histophorus | reverse complement strand
AAATAAATAAAATAAATAAAATAGAATCATTTGCATTATTTCAACCCTAGAATTAAGTTAAGAAATCTACTTCTCCATGACATTACAAGGTGGCATGGAGCATTTTGAGCACTGAAGATGCCGACACACTAATAATGCAGAGTTACTGAAACAAAATGCAACTCCAGGTATGATTTTAATGAGGTAACAACATTTTAACATGGCTTTAAGCTTATAAGAGTCAGTTTTTAGACAGTAATTAGACAAAACAATACAATTTCCATAGAGATAAGCAGGTGCTGGACCCTCCACTAGAAACATTACGTCGTGCAGCTTTAACGTTTGGAGAATCTGTCAAAAACCGATAGACAACTGATAATAACCCTTGCAATCGTTGTTGGTATTTTGATACACAGAAAATGTCGCGGTGTGAATGTAAAAATCTTCTTAAAAATATAAAAAAAAACAATACGAAAATGTTGGGTTTATTGAATATGGCCTTGAGAAACATCTTTGAAGCTTGTGTGTGTAAAGGTCGCATCAGTTAAAAAGCCCCAATGTTGTCAGCCCCAATGTTACAACACAGAGCAGAAGTGAACTGAAAATATTGTCTGCTGTTGCATCATGGGATAAAATGATAAAACATGCACAAATGTAGCCTGCATAGTAAATCCTCTCTTCTGCATTGTCAACACAGCAGCAGTCTCTGTCAAATCCAGGCAAAAAATACTCAAAATAAAACTTGCTATGGCCTCATTAGTGCATTAACATTCGGTTCCAGCCCTGTACCAGAATCGCACTGTGAAGCGAGCGTTTTTTATTTATTTATTTTGGGAATTCTCATCTTTACTTTCCTCAGGCATGTTGCTTAACATCACGTTCTCCTCTTTGGGTGACAGAAAAACCCTGTGGCACACTTTTTTTTTTTTTTTTTTGCAATTTTTTTCCATGTATTTGTGCTCTACTGCCGAAGCTTGAGATATTTAGCTTTCTATTTTTCGCCTTACTTGTGCAAACTCTTTTCTTCAAACAAGGGCGAACTTAAAAAGAAGACATGGACCATTTTAAAATCTGAGTCTGCCTTCCTCCCACCACCTGCCAGACGCTGTTTAACATGCCAACAGCCAACAGAGACAAACACAGAGATATGAAAGGGACATGCAGAACGCGAGCTACCATTTGCTCACCACGCTCAATCCACTAGTTCATTTCTCTATTATTGATACTTTGCAGAAGGGGGGGGTTGTACATGTAGGTTATCTCCTTTGGCGGATTGTTCAACAGTTACCATAGTGACACAGTGCATTAGCAAACACTGCCAAAAATGTTTTAACATAGTCTGAAAACGCAAGAAAACATACAAAATGGATTTAAACAGCACATTCTGAGGAGAAATACAAGTTTCCATTGTCTCGTTTAGGTGATTTTTGACAAAAAGGTGAGAGAGACTAATTGAAAATGTGTTTGTTAGCTTGTGATTGTGATTTTACATGTGAGAGACAAGCACCTGCAAAATGTTCTAGCTCCAACTAAGTCTGATCAGAACTTTACGGTCACTGTGTTAATGTTACTGTAAATAAAGATCAGATTAGATATAATTTGAGTTATAGAGCTTCAGACATACCAGTGCCTCCAGCTAGCGTCACACCCCCAGAGATGTTGAAGAATATACTTAAACTAATTACTGACGCAGCAAATCTGATGCCACATAACTCAGTCGCAAATAAAAATGAACAAGCCGCTTGTTGTAATAAGGCCTTAATAAATATATACACTGTGATTAATCTTAATTAAGCATGACCAAAGGCTTCATTTATAATGAGCAAATACTTTAATAAGAATGATTAAGACTGTGTAATCACTTAAGGTCCTATATTATGCAAAATTGCCTTAAAGCCATGTTATAATGTTACCTCATTAGAAAAATAAGTGGATAATAAGTTGTTTCCTCCACATGTTTGAGTAACATGTTCAATGCTCTGCGAGTGGTAGTTCTCATGTTTAGCGACGTTTAATTCAGTAAAGTTTGGTCATTCCACATCTGAAATCATCAACGTGATTTTATTGAAGGTCTATGAGCTTTAAAAACACAGTGGAGCTGTGACACACAGAACACATTTTAACACTCATCAGAAAAAAGTGTAATACGAGCTCTTTAATTAAGATTAGGTTATACTAAGCCTGAATCATTCCAACTATTTGTTCATTATGGCCTAAGCTTTTCCTCATGCTTTATTAGGGCTATTAAAAGTGAAGGTATTATAGTGTTACCCAAATTAGTTTTGACTGGCAATTCATTTAATCCATGACTAATCCTTAGTAACTTGCCTCCAGTGCTGAAATATTGATGTATGAACGGTGTACAAGTATATTTGTTAGAGCGAATCCAGGACAACCGATGAAAATTAAGCTACGGTCTGGTCTGAATATCATGTAAGTTCATGAACATGTCGCAATGTTCTTTCAGAAATAAATCACAGCTCCATCACACATTTGCATCAGTTTTTGCATTTTATTTTTGTTTAAAGGTAATAATTGCTGTTCTTAGTCTCTATACCTGTACTGTGTTGCCAGATACTTAAAGCGTATCGGTATCAGAATTAAAATGCCGGATCAGTGCATCTAGTCACAACCAGATAAAGAAAATGAAGTCTGATTTATGGATACGATCAAACTTTTGCATTTCAATCCCCGTGTGCATCATCTGTTTCCAGTTTGTGTCTTTGTTTCGTCTTTACACAACATTTGATTTGATTGATCGCGACTTTAACCAAAGATCACGCCTCAAGAGTAGCATTTAAAAGGTAATTTAAAGATCACTACAAAAATAAGTTAGAGAAACCTTTCGCCGTATTAGCTGCATCACAGAACTTTTTGGATAAAATACTAATCCAATGCATTCCATCTAACAGCAGATTATACAGCGTAAAATAAGGATACCTGTGCTTTTAATATATCGGAATAACTTAATAAACCTACCCGAGCATGTGTACATGTTATATCAGTGTATCTTGGCAATAATAATGCGCTTGAATAAGGAAACGGAGAAATGAAAGGAGAACATCAAAGGGTGAGCATCCGTCTCCACACAGCCCTGCATGTTTAAAGCGCATGCATAATACAATAGTCAAAGGCAGAGAAATAGATTGTAAGAGAGTGTTCAGGGTCAGGCTCATTGTAAGGTCTGCCACTGCTGACAACTCCACACCGTGTTACGCACTGTCGGGAGACGGAGAAAGATTAGACGGAACGGCAATTTGTGGGTTTGTTTTGCATGCGAGAATTGAAGGGGATTTTTGTGGTTCATTTGCAAATATCATGTTTTAATCCAATAGGTGGTTCGTTGTGTTTTTAAACTCCACATACTTGCACTAGAATTTCGATAATTTCAGCTCTGGAATTGATGTTCTCTACTGAAATAAAGGTAAAAGGCAGCAATTAACTCAAAAACTACCTCTTCATGATGTCACAAGGTGGAACAGAACACTTTGAGCTTTGGAAATCTACACAGAAAGACAATAAAAGGTCACTCAAACCTGTGTGAATGAAAGAAAACACAGTTACACATATGTTTTAGGGGTAGAAACATTATAACGTTCAGAACATAAAAGGTCACTCAAACCTGTGTGAATGTATGTTTTTGGGGTAGAAACATTATAACGTTCAGAAATGAGGGCGTGGAGCTTCTCAATTTTGGACCAGGAAGTCAAAGTCAAACCATTTTAAACCCATATTGTGGTTTACAGTGAACAGAATATAAAACAAAGGTCTAAGTATGTGATCATCTCATATCTCATATCAAATAAAAGCATATTTTTTTCTTTAAACAATACATAATAGGTGTCTTAAGGACTTTCAGTGTGGGATATGAGACGACACAAATCTACACAGAATCCCGTTGTTTACCCTGAGCAGTGTGAACCGTGTGCTGTGCAGTTTGTCCAAATGAGGTCAGAGGTCACACAGCAGGTCCACTACATTAAGGCTCATATGCAGCGGAGAGGTCAATGAGCCCCAGACCTCACTCTAGGTTCAAATAATTGCTTGTGTATGAAAAGACCATTTTTTACAGCTGTTTTCCATGTGGGTTTTCAGCTTTGTGTGAAGAAAATCCATTCATCGCTTATGTAATTTACAGCTTTAATGTCATGTTATGTATGCATTGTATGTTTTGTATTCAGCTTGTTTTGACATTAATATATGTTACAATTTCTCTGTGTCAGGTATTTCTAAACAGATTGCTGTTTTTTACATAAAGAAATATTTGTAATAACTTCAGCTTATTAATGGAGAGAAATATGTCATGATTCAGACTATGTGAGGATCAGGGTTAACAAAACCATTCTTTTCATAATGTCCTGGTTCAGGCTTTATTAAAGGTTATTGTATATAGTTAATGTCACCATGCACTGTGATTCTGCTATTTGAGTCATTTAAAAAAGACATATTGTGCTTGTGTCTGCTATAGCTGTAATCTATGACGCTCATGGATCATTACGTTATACTTTGCACGTTTTAAATCACACTATTGATCTAAATTTGATTTAATAAAAGAAACAAGTTCACTGACTTCCGGGTTAGAAGACTGAGGTGACCAATGGCAGCAGACATTGCCATAAATGTCATCGTGATGGATAGCTGCACTTCATAGGAGCGATTTTTTTTTTTTTTTTCATTATGACGCTGCTGAATCTTAAGTGTAACAATGATTCTTGCTTGTGGTGAAGATTGGGGTGGGCTGATCTGCAAAGTGATTAAAATTGCTGGAACATGCACAAATCACTCCAAATACAACTTTGGGCTAGTAAATGGAGAAAGGAAACAACTGCAACACGGTTAAGAGCTCAGAAAAGTCGATTTTGCATTATTGGTCTTCTTTAATCAGAAATATATTTTTAAAAACATCACTTTACATTATTAGCTTGGCCTGCTCCCTGCTTCTTAAGATATTGTGCTCTATTCAAATACCGCAGCCAGGGATTAAAAAAGAAAAATAAAAGTCAAAGGCAAAAAATAAATAAACTATTAAACTATTATTAAAAAAAAATATTAAAAACTCCTCCTGTTATGCATGCAACAAACTCTACTATCACAATTAACATGACCTTTTTAGATAAACAAATAAACCCAGAGAACTTGTTTGCCTTAATGTTATATTGACTCCCTGTGCAGTGTTTGTGTAACCTTGTGTAGCAGACTAACCCGTGTGGTCCTGGTAAATCTGTGGCCACTTGGATCCGTTCCAGCGGCGGTTCATGCATATATTACAATAATTGGTCTACTGTGATGGCGTTCACTAGTGCACTTCAGAGCAGGACCAAGGTGACTTAGACCGGTCCTAGTGCAGGGGCCCAGGTGGGATCACACTCAATGCACACTCCTGTGACCAAGGTTTCCTCCAGCCACACACCACACTCGAGCTAATGGCTGTGATCAGAGGGGAGCTAAATGTGCTGCAACTTTTGTCCTTGCTGAGAAAAAAGTACTGAAATGGACTTGTATTGCTGGAATTTGCTGTGTTTTGAAGATATATTTGATTTGTCTGTGATTTATCACATCACAAACAAGGGGATATAATAGCAGCAAAGAAATAACACTGAAGTACAAAGCATCAGCTGTAATGGGTGGATCTGTTCCAAAATATCAATATATCAATACTGACTCAAATAAAAACAAATAAAACAATAACCAAGCCTGCATGTTTTGTTTTGTTTTGTTTTTTACCATACCTACATTTGTCTTAGACACATTTTAAAATATTTATTAAACCAAAATTGTGAATTGAACTTAATTAAATTTATTAAATCTCGGTATTAGGTCGATATTGCATGAAATAACTAATAACTAAATAATAACTAAATAAAATAATATGATGGCTGAGGCTAGCACTCAGGCTTCACAGCAAGAGGGTTGTGGGTTCAATCTCCTGATTGCCCAGGCCTTTCTGTGTGGAGTTTGCATGTTCTCCCTGTGTCTGCATTGGTTTACTGTGACAACTCCAGGTTCCTCCATCAGCCCAAGACATGCTACAGGGAAAATCCTTCAACTAAGGTCCTGACCAAACCTAGAAACAAGATCATGGGGATGTGTCATCGGGGGCCCCATGTGTTGCCCACTGCTCCTCACAGGAGGGGTGAAAATGCAGAGAACAATTTCCCTATGGGGATAATTAAAAGTACTACAAAAAATAAATAAATAAAAAATAACTGTTATTGCCCATCACTACTCAGCAATATCATAATACCTAAACTCGATCCCCTGCTTAACAAAAAGGCTCAGATCAAATTTAGGGTTGGTCTTGTCTCGTCACTATGGGAAAATCTGAATTGCATGTTTTTAGGGAAAACCAGAGGAAAAGGTAGACAGGTAAATT
This sequence comes from Scartelaos histophorus, assembly GCA_000787155.1. NCBI lineage: Eukaryota > Metazoa > Chordata > Actinopteri > Gobiiformes > Gobiidae > Scartelaos > Scartelaos histophorus. The sequence continues at coordinate 16,398 of KN498244.1, read as the reverse complement.
GAGAGGATCGAGAGGAAACATATGCACACAATGAAATATGCCAATAAATAAACCATGTATGGAATTCAATCTCAGGATCATACAGTTACAATGCAAACATGTCTATTTGTGGATACTTTATCGGTTATGACAGATGAATCCACCTTACATCATATCATGTTTTCCACCTCCTCTCTCCATAGACCTGACCCAGAAACCTCCACACCCAATCTCATTTTAGCCTCATCGATGCCAGGGGACCGCAGAGCAACAGGCGCTGGCAATCTTTCAGTCACCGGTTATAGCACATGGGATGATCCAGCTTTATTCTCGTTGAGTTCTTCTGTCAAAGAGTCATTTAGAGATATGGCTGTGGGTAATGTTGCAATTAGTGATGTGCTCTGCATTTAATATTTCACTAAAATGAGCTTCTGTCAGAGTGTGAAGGCTCCGGAAGTGCCAATGTAAAAAGAATTCACTTTGTGCCTAATTTGAATTTCTAATACAGGAGACCTTTACTAGCCTTGGCTGCCTTTTCAAACGCACTTTACCTTCATTATCAAATGCTGCCTGCACTTTTACAACCGTACTTTAACATACCGGAAATGTTTAGTGGTTTCTGCTGGGAGACAGACCCTTGTATCTATTTTTTCTCAATTTTACTTTTTGGCATGTTACAGTAAAGATGAGAAATACTGAAAATCGTACACTTTGGAATAATTGCTTTATGTCTTGAGCAACTGTCATTTCTATTGTATTATGGTGAATAAAAGACAAAAAAAGCCAAATTTTGCCAAAAATATTCTCACAATCTACATCAAATTGCTGAAATCAAATAAAAAAAAAACACACATTCTTTAAAGCAACCATGTTCAGTTCAGTTGATTCACATGTCCGTATATTATAGTTAAAGTGCATATGACGGTTTGGATAATTCTGAATTTTTCACATAATCTGGTGGGGTAGTACCTGTTGTAAATGTTAATTATAGTTTCACACCAATCAAGAAGCAATTTGTGAAAAGTTGAAAAATAACTTTAAAATTACAGGAAGTAGAGAGTTCTATTTCAGAAAGTCATATTTTTGAGTTTAAAAGTCAGAATTACGAGTTTAAAAGTCAGAATTAGTTTTCAAAGTTGACTCTGAACCTGCTCTCACCGTGCAAGCGTGTGGACTGGTGTGATCATTCTCCTGGAAAAGCCATGTATGAACACACACACTACAAGGGAAAAAATGTAGTTATTTTACTAATTTCCTTCACAGTGTGTCTAAAGTATTTGCTTTAAGCTAATGTTTTCATCACAGGTGCACTGCAGAGCCAAACGTGCTTCATTCGCCGCTTGGACTAAACCAGCTGCCATGGAGAGAGAAACATAGATCGACATTTTGCACATCGTCATTCATATGAGATTTGTGTGGACCTCTCTCTCTTTCTTGTCTTTTTACAACATTCACAAATTAACAAGGAAATGGAAGTATTTGGAGAAGTCCTCAGCTCCTGGATAATGACTTCTCATGGAAAATGACTGTGTGTTTGCATGACAAGAGTAGATTCAAAGTTGACTTTGTGGCACGGTGGCTGAGTGGCGACATGCCTCACAGCAAGAAGGTTGCGGGTTTGATCCCTGGGTCGCCCAGGCCTTTCTGTATGGAGTTTGCATGTTTCCTCCCCGTGTCTGGATGGGTTTCCTCCGGGTACTCCGATTTCCCCCCATCAACCAAAAACATGCAACATCCCTGTGACCCTGACCCCTGATCCCTGACCCCTGTGACCCATGGGACTATGGATGGAAATTAGCCGTGTGGCTACAATCCGGCGTGTTTACATTCGTGCTTCTGTCATGTATGTTCATTAACATGCACTGTCCCAATCAAATAAACACATAAATAAATAAATAAATAAAACTCATAATTATGACTTTTAAACTCACAATTATGACTTTCTGTAAGGCTTTTTATTTTATTTACTTTATTTACTTACTTATTTATGGACTTATGGAGTTATGAAACCTCCCTATGTCATAATTTCCAACTTGGAAATACAGTTTTAAAACTACAAAAATGGCAAAATTAGGAAAGAAAAGCAAAATGCATTATCATAATCTTAAATATAATGCTCTTAACTTGGTTTTATTGAAATAAGTTGCCAACCTTCCATAAGCACTTTAAATGACTTCATACAGTACATTTACTTTGTATTGAAAAGGGAAGAGTTCATGTTGGAGTCTCTGTCTACTTAAATTTGTATTCTCAGCGCTGCTCAGGCAGTCTAAGTGAGGAAGAAAAAACACACAAAAAACACAATGTAACTATTATTTACAAACCGTTCTTTGCCAACAAACCAACCAACACGGATAGAACCTCTTCTGCAAAGGTGCGGGAAAATGTGTAGAGTTACCGATGATTTAGCTGAACTTTAGTACTTGGAGCAGCCCCAATGTCCAAACTAATGGCTCTTTTCTAACTGCTAATGTGTGCAATTACCAAAACCGCTGTCTCTGCTACATTCTCATAGCCCCACAACACCAAACCCCTGGTACTGTGCTCACTGTACGGCATAGAAATGGATGAGACAGGCCCTGTGCTCTATTCCTCTATCTGTCACTATTTATAGCGCAAACAATTAAGCTGAGAAGACCTTCATTAGCCTGCTGCTATTCTGCGGGACCCCGAGTCGCCTTGCCAGCCAGCCAAACAGGTGTTCCTTAATAATCAGCGCGGAATTGCCAGCAACACTGGTTCACGATTTTCTCTCCATATGTTTCAAGCTGTTAGCAGTACTCTACGGAGGAATGAATGACTTCGTAAGCCTCATTACAATATCTTACAGTAATTACAGGTGGCTGCTAGCTGCCTCTGTGACCTCAATATCTTCAAAAATGGCAGGGTTTGAGCATTCTGGCATTAAATCAGAAGTGCTAGACATGATTAGTGTTACGCAAGTTGGAATATGTGAGAATTTAAAAGGGGACATGAGCTGGCAGTGGCAACTTTTTTTCTTTTTTTGTTCATTTTTTTGGAAAGATATTTTAGTTATGAGTTGAATTTTTGATTGGGCTCCATATTGGGTCCATCTATTCTTTCTCAGTGTTACTTTTTTGATCATTAGAGTTCAGGTGGGCAATCCTGACAACTGCACACTATGAGATAATTGCTTTATTTACTGAGCAACAGCGGTTTTTGAACTGCCAACCCTCAGATCAGAGGACAAACACACTACTAAATGAGCTACTGTCACCCACATGTTCAGAACAAAGTAGAAATCAAGCCCAGCGTCAAATGGCACAAATCCAGACATCCATTGTTCAAAAAATGATAACTATTTTAGAGTATTTCATTTTCATGTACTGAGAATTGATTTTCTTTATCCAAAAAACTACTAAGCTAAATGTATTTAACAACAAGCAATATAAATGTGAACACTCAAAATTTCCACTGACCACTTCAAAAATATAGATTCACATTGAACTTTTATAGAAGGCGTTTTTGCTGTAACTTGCGAATGAAATCCCTCATGTTCAAGTGAATTTTCTCACATTTCTCCTGTCTTCAAAGTCCTACATTCATTTTCTCATTCTGCCAATGCAATGATAAAACACCTTGGCGGGTGTTCCTCTATCTTATTATATCTTAAACATCAGTAGACCTTGGGAGCACTGTCTCATTCTCATAGTGTGATAGACTTATTCAACCCTATCTCCAACCTGATATATGGTATAGTATATTTATTTAAATGGACCTGTCAGCCTCGATCCTTAGTGTAATCTTCATGAAATTATTATTAGGCTGAAGCTGACCTATGCAGACAAGCCCTGGCTCTTAAATGTCTCCTCCAGATGGCTGCAGGTACTGACGATGCCCAGGACAGGACCTTTCTCAACATTAGCATAGATTGCAAAAGATATGTGTTATGTATGTCTTTC
>KN498244.1:1250-12476 GCA_000787155.1 Scartelaos histophorus | reverse complement strand
ATATATTTAAAACATGAGTATTTGCATTGTTTTCTGATAACATATCAAAAACCGTGTGCACCTTGTGCATTTTATGTGGGAAGAAGTTGTCCCATAGCTGGAAGGTTATCTCGCTGATCCCTGCACTGTTTGACCACTGCAAAGAGAAAACTTTTTTAACCCTTTATTCAAACAACACCAAGCAAAACAATGCAATATTACAACAATATTCTAACTTAGTACATACATCATGCACCTCAGATGCTTAATAGTGTAGTGAAAAAGAAAAACAAAGCAAAGGTGGAATGCAAATATGCATCATGTTATTGTACTCTTTTTCTGTACATGAACATTAGTGTGGTTGGCTCCATCACCTCACAGCAGGTGGAGTTTGCATGTTTCTCCCTCTGGTTTCCTCTGTTTACTCAAAACATGATATACTGTGTATTGATATTTTGCAGTGACATCTCTCTGGGGGTGCTCTACATGTGTCTCTGTTGGTGAAATATGCAGGTGTGAAGGTTACCATGGTGACACAATGTACACATTAGCAAACTTAGACTCAAGAAACAATACAAAATGTACACATTTTCAGGGGCCTGTGATCAGCACACTGCAAACAATTAAGCAGTAATTAAAAAAATTTGAGCTAAACAGTTGCCTAACTTTTTTTAAGTTTATAGTCTCATTTTTTTTGTTTTATTCCTATAAATTTAAAAATGTAACTAAGTGACACACAAAATGTTTAATTGCATTTAGTAGTTAATTAAAAATAATAATAATTTCATGAAATAATTAGTAATAAAATAAAAAAATTAAAATAAAATAAAAAATAGTAACACGTAATCAAAACATTTACGCTAAAAATAATTAAAATAATTAATTTAATGCCTAGAAAATCTGCTAGATGCATGTAAAAAAATTAAATTATAATTAAGCAGAGCACCTAACATTTATTTTATTAAATGGAAATCATAATTTTTGATTAATTTGAGTGTTCGGGTTTACAGTGTATGAGCGTTCATGGTCCTGTGATTGTGTTAAAACAAAGCTCAGATTAAAGTCTAACTTGAGTAACAGAGGATCTAACTGAGTAGTGCCTTCAGTTAGCTTTACACCCCCAGAGAATGTTGATGACACCAGCTGCAAAGTATCAATACTGGAATAATTATGCCAAATTTTCTTTTGATTGGGCAAGATAATTATCATTCTTTGTAAATTTTACTTTTCATTTTCTTTTTGATTAATTTGTATTTCTTTGGACATTACCAGATACAATTTTCCACAAAATATCTGTTTAGAAAAAGGAATGTGCCCATGGGTTGACTAAAACGTTTGTATAATTTAAAAAAAGCTCTCCAGTTTTGAAATTAAATAAACCTAACACCTGCACATCATTCTTTTGGCATGACAAGCTAGCATCAACATTCAATTAAATATTAATAATATGCCTGCACTTAATCCTGTTTCCTCAGTTTTTGGCTAAAACATGAAACCTTGGAAAATAAACCAGAAAATTGCGAAATATAAGTGGGAGGTGATTCAAACGCAGCTGCTTTTATGAGTGTACTGGGATTCCTTCACTGCCCTAAAGTTTCAGTGATGTGGACACTGTAAGTTTTTACAAAGAAAAAAAACATAGTTGATTCTTATTGAAGTGTTGCAGAGATTTGTGCAGCCTTCCTCTCCTGAGTGTCTTTAAAGTGCAAGCATTTTGACTACACCATGAAATACGCGGTGAAATCCAGCAACACTAAATAATTTGTTTGCCTGGAAGCATTTTTGGAATAAGAACTTTACTCAGTCGTAGGCTCAGGCTGCTGACGTGGAGAGAAAAGTTCAACAGTGATTTTTATTTCACTTTGCTTGTCTGCCTTCTGCTTTTGCACTGGCTCTTTCCTATCATCACATAAGGCAGGCATGGCCCACAGCTATTGAAAACATGTTTGCATGAAAGGAGATGTATTATGCAAAATTGATTTAATCACATTATATCTTTACTTTCAGTATTTTCTTAGCTGTATATTTGGCTGAATGTTTTAATAATCATTGTATTTTCCAATTTTACCTCCCCGGTGTCAGGAGGAAATGCAACCTGGGGCATAAGTTTTTGAGAGAACGTCAATTGACTCATTTCTTTTATCAAGTCATGTATTAATCCATGAAGACCGTACAAGAGGATTACTGAGAAGCTAGCTTTGGACATTTGAGAAGTTATTGGCTTTTTGCACCATATGAGGCAGCAAATGTGGCCAAAGACCTTCCAGAGGAAATACGACGTTTTACCGCCAACACCAGAGTGGAGTAAGAATGAGGTCTTTCCTGTTGTGTTCACCTGGTTCCCTGTACACTCCTGTGGTTCTGAAGGACATAGAGGACGGGCACTTCCCTCTCCTCTGCCCTGACACAGATCTGCTGACCCCACCTGACCAGTCCTCCTGTTAAACTGCACTGAGCCTTTGACTGAGACACAAAGGCCACTGAGAAGCGCAGTGGAAATGTTTCTGCAGCAACACTTGAATTTCCCAGAGATCAATAAATTATCTCTCTCTCTCTCTCACTTTAGATGCAAACTGTGTTTGACAGAAGAAGTCCACAGAGCACAGGTAAGCATGAACAAATGCCTGGTGAAGGGGAGCAGGCTTCACATCTGCCGTGGACTGGTAAAAAAAATAAAATAAATAAATAAATAAAATCCAATAAACTTGCAGAGGGTAGCTTTAAAGTTTACAATAAACAAGGTGATTTATCTTGTGTGCACATGTTAAATGTTTATTACCAACAAAAAAAATATCACATGTCAGCTTTAAAATTAACAAAGAAAATGACATTCAACCATAAACCTGTTTTATGTTAAATAAAGTCTTAGATAATAAAGATGATAATGCTCAGTGCAGCCATGTGCTCGGGATTCATGTCGTTATGGCTTGTGATATATTTTCAGTTTAACCACTGTACAGAGGGGCAGGTGGTATAAGGAGTGAAGACATTCTTATTCAACAGATACTGTTTTGAGAAAAATACACAGTTTATCCCACCAGATCCTGATGTTCTTGTTTCCCACTGGCCTTGAACACACCATCTGCGCACACGTCAGTATTAGGTGGAGCACATTCTTGATTATTAATTATTCATGGTAATAATATCTATATTTTTGATATTTCCCTTCAAATAAAAAACAGGTGAACTAGTAGTAAATATTTATACTGTAATATGTTTTAATCATATAAAAGGTTAAGTCTGTATACTGATGTGGTTACAATAAGTTCTTCTCAAATTACTTCTAGCCTGGGATGTCATCCTTAAGTTGTTGTGCTCATGACTTTTGGTTTCTTCTATGTTTTATTTAGCGATCTAAAGTGTCATACACACTCCTGAGTTGCGAGTCATCACTTGGATATACTTTGGCTTTCTGCAACTTGCCGTTTCTTGTGAACAGTTGTGCACATTTGGTACACTCAGTTTAGTGTTAAATTCTCAGAACCCAATCTTCTGCACAGCGGGCGGTGAAGTCGCACTGTGCCAACGCTTGTGTCATGTTTAACAGGAGGAGTCGCTCTCTAAATAAGAGGTGAGCAGTATGAAGTTGAGGCCCTGAGCAGAGGCACACCAGAGCCCTGGTTAGGCCTCACTATGAATCTGAGGACTAATATTTAACAATATGAAGCAAATAAGACATTGCACGTATTTACATATTTCACCTTATGTAAGTCTAAAAACTGTACGTTTTGGAGAGGTCTTGTTTAGAGTGTATTCAAAGTGAATGTGGAGGCCACACTACTGCTTATAGAGCAGAACACTGTGTTATGCCATATTCAATTAGAAGTGGGAAGCACTTGGACTTGACCCAATCGCTGTTCTTTACATTCTCACTGAGTTACCACCTGAACCTCAGTTAGACAGCTGGACCCATGGACTGAGGTTCTACCACCATAACGTATATTCAGCACAACCTTTGCAACCTCAGAAGCTGTATGTTGCATATTTATAGCGTGCACAGCATCAAATGCATCAAATGATGGACTATTGAGAAAGAAGTCTATAATTTTTCATTTTCTCTGATGCATGCATCAAACAATGGTGATATTAAAGATAAAATATCTTTAATCTGTTAAGAAATTACTTATATTCATATTTTATATCTCCTAATCTAAGGGCACAGTTTACACAGCTACAAAGGCAGTGAGAATATAAACGAAAAAGTAGTCATTTTTCTGCCCATGGATCTATAAAACAAATGGAATGTATTTACAATAGTACCTCTTCTATAAAGTTTATACCTTAACATCTGACAAGATTATGTGTGATCAAAAGAAATGTCCCAGTAAAAGTTATACAGTGCTTTACTTAACACTTCACATAAAACAGTGGCTGCTTGCTGCAAAGTAGTAGCATGAAAGCTTTGGTAATCAAAGTGAGAGTAGAACCTGCACATCTGAACTGGTGACAGGTGCATCAGATGAAATGTCTTCATAAACACGTATTTCATTTCTTACAGGAATCCAAATAGAAGAGAGAATGTAGCAACCCCATTTTACACAAACTGGTACAATATGTGAGCCCTGGAAACGGAATGACTTAGTAATTATATTTCATACAGTCCAAGACTGCATGGAAATCACATATAAATAAAGTTAAAGCAAAACCTTTTCATGAAGCCATGTCTTCAGTATGTTCTTGGTGTATGGACAGTCCAGTTAAACTGTAGTTCACATTGTAAAACATGTGAGCGTGTGAGATATTGTTATCTATGATTTATTGCTTCTGTAAAATGACTATCTAATGACAAATGGCATGCTTACAATAGAACTGCGACAGGAAGTGTTTGTGAGGTGTGAAAAGCCAATAGAAATAATTAAAGTGGAACACCACTGGAGCTCTGCTGTAGCGGATGGATTTGGAGCAGAGTTTCTGGCGGAGGTTTGAAACTCCATCTTGCATCAGGAGCTGCACTGAAGCTAGAGCCAGCTGTGGCACACTCCAGAGTCCACAGCGGAGCGCCTGCTTCCTGTCTGTGTTTTGAAGCTGTTCCTGTTGTTTTCCGTGTTCAATAATATATGGCACATATGCTTGCTACTGAGACTAATGTTTTGGGAATGGGATTTGTGCTGGATTAGGCTTCAAAAGAGCACCTGACAGTCTTTTGTCTGAGGCTGGCACGCTGCCTTTTCCATAGGGCTGCTGCCATAGTGCACTTTTAAGGAGTGAAAACACACTCTGTTCCAGTTTGCACTGTGGAGTTTCTAAGTGAAATTTTAACAGTGAAAAGTGAGCATAATGTCTCATCTGTGACAGTGGCCATATTGTTGCGAGCAGCACAATCATTCATGTATTCAGCTCAGACACAGCATTGTTTACCACAATGACACACTCAACTAGTCAGTGTATGATGAATGGAAGTGTGTGCGCGGTTTTGAGAGCAGCCGTCTCCATGGAAGGACTTTATCAATTGAACTAATTGAAGTATGTTTGCTCTGATTCCGATGACGCATATAATTTCATTATGCACGGATGAATGCTTTTCCTAATATCTTAATCAGCTGCAATTACGTGTCTTTCATCATCACCTCTGTGTTTGGAGAAGTGGCATGAAGGGTTGTGCACACACGCTCCATCACCAGACTGCTGTCTCTCTCCTGGGTAAAGCACTTGACCTAAGCCTCAGTCAGCCTGATTGCATAAAGCAGCCAAACAGAAATGTGTGTATTGTTTTACCTCAAAAGCCCTTTGAAAAGAAACGACCCACAATGGTTCCACATCAATCGACCAGGGCAAGGACCACAAACGTGTGCCTCCTCTCTAACTCCATCTGCTTAGCACCAAAGAACCACAGTAATGTGTAATTATATGGATGAAAACAATCCACTGGCAGGAGATAGCAGATCTTTGACTTGTGGGAACACAGCACTACAACACACGCCTTTCTCATGAGGCTAATAAGATGGAGCACGGCGTATGTATTTCCAGCAGAGACAAGTTACATTGTGCATGTCACCAAAGGCCAAGCTGTAATTTGTCCCTTAAGTTGAAACACGCTGATCCTGTGTGTGCATGAGGCAGTCACACAGTCTGGCCTTTGAAACGATGTAAAGAGCAAAAGAAAATGGCATAGGGGAAAAAGCAGGGACTCTGGACCTATCATTGTTGCTAATTAACCTGCACTTTAGACTCTGCTGTATATTAGCTTTCATCCAGGAAATGCTCGTTTGAATCCATGCTGCAGTGCCATTTCAGAAGTTACAAAAGTTGTGGGTGTAGATATAAGACAACAAAATGCAATACATGAGTCGGCAAAATGCAACAGTGCACAGACCTGCTATTTTACACTTAAACCCGTTTGTCCGCACCAATGTCCCATGTTATAGCTATTGCATTAGCAACATAATAAAATGCACACAAAAATAATATTAATAATTCATTACATTTAATCTAAAAAATTTGCCAATGCATCACTTGTTAATTTCAAATGCCCAGAATGCCCAGTCAAGCTTGTCATCTTCAACACACACATACACTACAATGACTATTTTACATTATCTTAAAATTAGTCAGAAAACTGTTGAGAATCTGAAAAAAAATAAAAAAAAAATAAAAAAAAAAAGACATGAAAGCACCTTCAAAACTGCACTAATGTAATGACTTACTTAATCTGTACATAATTTATGAGAGACTGACACAAGCAAGTATCTGTCCTACTTTGATTCACCATTGCATGCAAATGGATTTCTAATCTAGCTCACCTCTTCAAGCTACAGCTAGTCTCAAAAGTTTGACTTGTTATGCTTACCAGATTCACTTTTAGTTGTTGTAGTCCCAGGAAGATTTGCAGCTTCAAGACGCTCTACTTAAGCTTAAAAATGTTGAAATTAGCCGCGCCCCTCCACAGTCAATGTCCACAATCTTCCATCTCCCAGAAAAGTTCTTTCTCCTGAAGCACTGTTAAAAACCGTAAGCTAAAACTCTTCTATGCACAAGCAGAACTGCCAAGATCCAAAGCAAAAACCCCAAATGTTAGTCCAGAAAAATCATATTTCAAAGCCGCAGTGCCTGGTAATTCTGTCTGTTCCCTTTTGTTTGGAGACACTGAGTGATTTAGCCTTCCGCACTCGCCTCCACTACAGCAGCCTCAAATAAATGCCCGGTCTCTGAGAGTTCCTCCAGTGCGATGCTTTCGATTCATCCTTTTCTCCCATGCGCTCTTCCTCCTCTCCTCCACCCTCCTCCTCGCCTTCTCTCGCTCCCCTTCGTTCACTTGTGCTCAGTCACACGTGAGCCGCAGACGCAGAGGGAGCCCGGAATACAAATGTGCTGTCTCCCTTAAAGACAGGATTGTGATTGTGTGCCCCCCCCCTCCCTAACTCGCTTATATGAGACGCTGCTGGAGAAGTCGGCTGGATGCGATCTCGCCCCTTTTGATTTGTCTCGGCAACAATTGATTGAGTCATCAATAAGCGTTAGCATGCCTCGGGATTGCAGCAACCTACCATCAGGAGAAGAAAAAGAGCTTAAGGTTAGAGCGGTGCAGTGGCTTTAAGTGAAATAAGTTAACCTCTGTTGCAGCTATGGAACAATGTGTGCAATTTATCTGGAGTTGCACTAAAGTGACTTGCAATTCTATAGCAAAAAGCTTAAGAGGTTTAAACAAATGAAAAGCACTTGTGTCTTATTGTTATTTGCGCAACAAAATATTCGGAGAAACTGAAAGTAGAGATGTTTAAAGGGCTCGTATGGCACTATTTTCTGATATAATATTACAATGTTGTTTCATTCACACAGGTTTAACACACAAACCCCTTCATATTCAGGCTGTTCTTCTCTCGTACTGAAAACACTCTGCTTTTAACACACTGGTTTTAAACTCCAGACGCCTTCATTAGAATAATTTGGATAATTTCAGCTCTGGGATTGACAATCTGTACTGAAATAAAAGGTAAAAAAGTAGCTGTTAACTTGAAAAGCACCACTACATGTCAACTCAAGGTGCAACAGAGCATTTTGAGATGTGGAGAAGTAGAAAAGTTAATAATAAAGGGTTAGTCAAATGTGTGAAAGAAATAAAACACAAGTCTGGATATGTTTCTGAGAAGGATACATCATTAAAACATAAGGGATATAACATTATAACCTAAAACTCACAAGAATCAATGTTGCGTTATATAGTCATTTTAACTGATAAAACTTACACAAATATGCCATTAAAATCTGGATATAAGCATGGACACTGAGGACACTTCAGTCACCTTGTCTATGTGGATGTTGTGTGTCTTATTGATCGCTCAGTCTTTGCAGAGAGACTAAAGTACTTAACATCACTGAATATGGGGAGTGAAAGAGCTGTTCTTTTCTACAGAGCTTAAATGTGCACTTTATGTAACTTTTCTGGTCTCCACAAAGATGTCACTTTGATTATGGTTCACAGTCTGACATTTAACTTGGAGATAAACAGGCCAAGTTACAGGTTAAAAGAATACAATTAAATAAATAGATGAATAAATAAATAAATAAATAAATAAATAAATAAATAGGGCTTTATTTTATATTTCCATTGTATTTTTTATCTGTATTGTGCAGCGCTTGGGAACTGTTTTGTTTATGAAATATGCTATATAAATAAAGTAGATTGGATTGGATTAGATTAGACCCTGTAAGAGAGAATTAATAAATGCCATAACATATCCAGGGGGACAAGTTAATCTCTCTAGATAAATTAGAATAGAACAATATGTTGCGGATTTCTGCTTTGTAATTTTGCACATGGACTTGCAGCACACTTGCTTTTGCGATGTACATTAGTCATAGTTCTATCCTATACCTACAAACACTGGGACCTCCCTGAACCTGACACCCTGAGGTGCAGCCAGTCACTCGTCAGTGCTAGTGCAGCCTCTGCACTCATGGCCTTTCCATTCTCTGACACTGTGTCTCTGACACTGTGAAAAACTTGTACATTAAGGCACTGGCAACCCAGGCTCAGTTGTGACTGTAATAAATGTTTTAAGAGCGTAGGCTCCGTACAGTTCCTGTAACACTTGTATATATAATTAATGGCATCTTTACAGTGCTTCTGCAGAATTTAATTAAAAAAACAAAAGAAAACATTTCACAAACACTATATGTGATTCATGGAGCTGTAACATTATCATCTGTGTGTGGCCCTTTTGCAAGGCTGTTCATGCATAAAGCCACAGCGACTCTGACAGGTGTGTGCTTGTATGTGAATGTGGAGACGCAGAAACTACAGAAGACTGAGGTGAGATAGTTAAAAAAAATGACATTCAGTTCTTTTAGGTCCTTGAAGACAAGCAAATGTGACCTAATGTTAGAAATGTTCTTTTTCCTTTTTCATTTCAAAAGTTTAGACTCACCTTTTTATTCACTGGGTGATGTTTCATGCTCTAATTTTGTACACAATGACAACATCTTGGATCGTGAACTGAATCTCTGAACCCAGAAAATTGCAATACAAAACAAAGGTATAATTACTGTTGACTTCTATTATCACTGTTGCACTGGTCAAACAAACAGGAATGGAGCATTGACAGGAAATTAAACAATTTGACACTAGACTGACATTTTTACTTTTACTACCTTAAAAAAGTTGTGGGCTTACCTTTTCATTCAATGTGTGTTTTGTTTTACTGCTTTCTATTTACATTTCTATATATATATTTTTACCTTGGATCCTTAGAACAGCATCTGCCTCACCAGCTGTTAAGATTTCTCCAAGTATCCACCCTTTGCTTTGTCGTCAGTGCTGTAAACCTCTGGTCTTTTCTCAGTGAGCCTCATGATGAAGTCTCCTGAAATGGTTTTCATTTCATAGCTGTGTCTTCTCAGGGTTCATGAATGGAACGGCAAAACTGCAAACCAGAGTTCAAAGCAAAGAGTGGCTATTTGGAAGAATCTCAAACACAGACTCGTAGAAATGTTTTGAGTTAGTCCAAGTTTTTTGTGCACTATTTTTTGCGTTTTTTATGCCTTTGGTGGGAAACTAAAATAAGTATAAATATAAAGTTAAAAAAATCCAACTTTTGACTTTAGTGCATGCTTATTTTTTATTTATGTGTTTGTTTGTTTTCAGTATTTAACATTTTCACAAATTGAAGCATAAGCCTTGTAAAATTTGTCAAAAAAATGCGCTAATAGTTGAAAAACGCATAACCCGTACGATTTACTGTATTAAATTATGTCTAAATCAATAATAATTTGAATTCATTGTTTGTGCGAGCTTAAAAATCCATTAATTTCGTCTTTAGGGTTTTCATCAGCACAACAGATTCTGATTTCTGAGAGGACGAGCATGTTTGTTTATTTATGACTGTAAATTCTTAAGTACAAAAAACGAAAATAAATTCTCAGACACAACACCAAACAGATTCAAACTGGATTGATTTGAATTGGGCTAATCAGCAGTTCATTCACAGAGCTTTGCCATCTGTTTAACGCACCAATACGATGACAAAGAAGATGCACTGTCTAATAGAACCAAACAAGCCACAAAAGCATGCACGGCGGATGCTACGTTATTGTCATTGCCAGAATTTATCTAGTCCATTGTCTGCCGAGATGACTGTGGTTCATTTTTAAATGTCACCGGAACAAATGGCCCCTTTTATTGTGCCTCAGCTTTTAACACAACGCCACTTACAAGATACTTTCTCTTCACACTGCGACAAATAGCCCAGAATTAAACAATGATGCGCGTTATGATAAAATGCGGATGGACGTTAGGTTTTTAAGACCACTGAAAAGCGTCTTGTGTCGTGAGCTCATGCATTTGCTTCGAGTTAGCGTTAAACGTGCACCGTCAGTGAAGATGAGTCTAGAATGTCCCACAGTGCGGCCACAAACTTATGAGTAACCATGGAGACGTGCAAACAGCCCCACTCACAGTTATAATGAATTATTTTAAAGATATTTGTGAGCACTTAACACCTGTAGTTAAATAAATGCAAGACAGATTAGTTTAATTTCAAACTCTGCACAATTTAATCCATGGAGACAAACAGGTTGGGGACCCTCTCCAGAAAAGTTACACGGTGCATCTTTATTGAAAATGAAAGCAGGTGATGATGTGTTTTGTTGATAAAATTAAACGAAAGGTTTAGTTTCAGATATGTTTTATTGTATTTTTTAATGCAGTTTTATGTTAAATCTTTTTTTTTTTATTAGCATCTGCAAGGTACTGCCTCAGATACTAGGCAACTTTTTTTTTTTTTTTTTTTTTTTTATTTCAGAAATTTAAAT
>JACN01093322.1:0-18249 GCA_000787155.1 Scartelaos histophorus | reverse complement strand
TTCTAAGCAAGGTCGAATTGGGTCTAGTGCCACTTTAGAAATTCAGCACAAAATGGGGAGAAACGCGACTTCAAAGTTCCCTTCTGAGCAAATGCTTAGAGCAGCACCAAAGGGCATTACACAGATTATCAAGTCAACTCGCGCTACACCGAAATGGATTCTTCTCTAGCAGGCTGCACACGCTACTGTTGTCGCTGTGGGGGGAACGTGTGTCTTTAAAATATAATGTTACTTATTATGCAGAGGATGCTATAGGTCACGTGCGAGCATCTGTCTGATCTAATAAAAAAACGTTAAGAGCGAAGCGAAGAGGCCGCGCTGACTCACGCCGTGTGGGTGCACTCGGAGGCTTCCAGACGTGTGTTAATGCATCGCTGTTTTTGAAGAAATCCGCATGGAAAAGTCCATATGCACACATGTTAAAATCAGATACTTTTTTTCTTCCTTTGAAATGACAATTATTTTTCAAGAATTTAGCACTGATAATATCATTTAAAGATGCACTATATAAGCTCTGGTGGACAGTCCATCTATCACCCCCTGGTCTCCTGAAGATTAGAATGATCTTTTTTATGTAAATTGTAATTCTCTTTGCAAAACATCTATGATCTAAGGCCCTTTTATGGCATAATGAACCAAATTTACCAAACAATTAAGACTAAGATTAAGAGATTGATCATTCTGTAGCCAAAAATATACTTTTTTTCTTCCTTTGAAATGACAATTATTTTTCAAGAATTTAGCAGTGATAATATCATTTAAAGATGCACTATATAAGTTGTAGTGGACAGTCCATCTATCACCCCCTGGTCTCCTGAAGATTAGAATGATCTTTTTTATGTAAATTGTAATTCTCCTTGCAAAACATCTATGATCTAAGGCCCTTTTATGGCGTAATGAACCAAATTTACCCAACAATTAAGACTAAGATTAAGAAATAGATCATTCTGTAGCCAAAAATATACTTATTTTCTTCCTTTGAAATGACAATTATTTTTCAAGAATTTCTAGAATTTCTATTTTTGGCTGCAGAATGATCAATTTCTTAATCTTAGTCTTAATTGTTTGGTAAATTTGGTTCATTACGCCATAAAAGGGCCTTAGATCATAGATGTTTTGCAAAGAGAATTACAATTTACATAAAAAAGATCATTCTAATCTTCAGGAGACCAGGGGGTGATAGATGGACTGTCCACTACAACTTATATAGTGCATCTTTAAATGATATTATCACTGCTAAATTCTTGAAAAATAATTGTCATTTCAAAGGAAGAAAAAAAGTATATTTTTGGCTACAGAATGATCAATCTCTTAATCTTAGTCTTAATTGTTTGGTAAATTTGGTTCATTATGCCATAAAAGGGCTTTAGATCATAGATGTTTTGCTAGGAGTGTTCGTCAGAATTACAATTTACATAAAAAAGATCATTCTAATATTCATGAGACCAGGGGGTGATAGATGGACTGTCCACCAGAGCTTATATAGTGCATCTTTAAATGATATTATCAGTGCTAAAAAGCTGCTAAGTCACTATATACTCACTTTATTGGCAATATCGTGACATGGCATCATTTATAATAAGCTATGAAGCATTATACGGTCATTTAAATATACACTATGTAACCTTTCTGCTTGTCTCTATTGAAATGTTATTGCTTAACCTAGAATGTTGCACATCAAGGCATCAAATAATTATACTATTCTTCATTTTTCTGCAAGAAAATAATGTCAGCAAGCCAAGGTACAGGTCAAAGCTGTGGAGAGGCGAGCCCACTCACAATATTAATGCATGTTTTAGCAATTCAAAATACCTGTAATTGAAAAAAACTGAAGTAATGCAGGAAACATTCGAGGCAAAACTATAGCATCTCCCTGGAGACAAGTGAGTGGCCCCATCCAAACCTTACGGAAAAACTTATACAGTGAAATACCAGACTGCACATTTAACATTAGCCCTAACTCATCTCTATGGATCTGGAAATGTGTTTTGTGTTAGGCTGGCAGGTTTAGATTGAATTTCTGAGTAGGAACAGTAAGCGGCTGCACATTTTGCCGGAGCGGGATGACACGGAGGAGGTAATAAGGCATAACAAAGGGCCCAATGACAGGAGCGCAACCGTGAGCTGTCATCCAACGCAAATGAAAAGAACATGAAAGGCTGGTGGCAATCGCAGAGATGTGTGGAGCCGATAAAACCCCGCGCTCCTCCCATCAGATAGACTCGTCAGGGGGAACCGTGGGAGACAGCAGGTTAAAGACGCCTGGCTGATGTCGCTGCTGCACTTGGACTGGAGCTCACGGCTGCACTGTACTCTGCTACAGCTTAAAGGGCCAGTGTCACACAAAACTGACTCCCGTGAGCTTTAAGTCAGGCTACAATGCTGCTTCCTCCTCAAAAACAAACTTGGAGTTGTGTTTTGTTTCATTCACACATGCGTTATTAGTCTGTCTACATCTCCAAACATCAAAATGGTCTTTTCCACACAGTGATGTCATGAAGCTGTAGTTTTCAAGTTCCTTTTATCTTCAGGTTAGTAGAGATTGGAAATTCCAGGGCTGAAATTATCCAGATGATTCTAGCAGTGTTTCCCACAGCACTTCATAGGGAATTGACAACAACTGCCCCCCTGCTTTGACTACGTCCCTCCAAAAAACCCAAAAAACAGTGCATCACTACAGTCGTCGCACCGTGGTCCTCACTTTGCCCGGCAAGGTATCTTCGCCTTGACTAAGCGATTTTCTGCGTTAAAAAGTGTCTAGTGAAGGGGTATGGAGTTTAGAAACACAGTGGAGCACATCGTGGCCATACCGGCTTGGCAAAGCCTGATCTCGTCAGATCTCAGAAGCTCAGCAGGGCCGGGACTGGTTAGTACTTGGATGGGAGACCACTGGGAATTCCAGGTGCCACAGTGGGGCACCAGTGGTAAAAACTGTCGTTGTGTCCTTAGGCAAGGCACTTCACCTATATTGCCTAGTATGGAAGTGGTGTGTGCGTGATTGATGGTGGTGGTCTGAGGGGCCGATGGTGCAGATTGGCCTCGCCTCTGTCAGTCTGCCCCAGGGCAGCTGTGGCTGCAATAGCAGCTTATCACCACTGAGTGTGGAGTGAAAGGATAATGAACTGTAAAGTGCTTTGGGTGTCTTGAAAGGCGCTATATAAATGCAAGGAATTATTATTATTATTATTATCCTGTATTACCACATGACATCACAAGGTGGAGTTTTTCTTTGAGAGAAAACTAAATATGCAGGATTTGTGCGTTAAACATACGTGAAACAAAACACAACTCCAAGTACGTTAAGGTAGATTTGACTTTGAGTAATAAACATTTGTAATTAAATAAATGCAATTAGAGTTGAGCAAATCCATAAGTTTCAAATATTCCAGGTAGAGCTACATCATCGCCATGGAGACAAGTAGGCAGCCAGAAAAGTTACGCAGTGCACCTTTAAACCAAGACAACTGTATGACCACTGTTCAAACTCTGGGTTTAAATAGCCCACATTACAATACGAAAGGATAATTTAAATGCATGTGTTCCAAGGCTAGTGTACTCCATGAATAAACTAGAATAATAATGAGCACACACTATACACTATGCCTATTAAATCTACTGGACTGACTACTTCCATGGCGACGCAATAATTGATGATTTTGTATGTTTTCATTTATAATTTACTGCATTTTTTGGATTTTTTTCCCTTTAGGGGGCATCACGGCAAATGACTACTTCCACGCGCAGCCATTTACATATTGATTTGGCAAAAGGTGGAATATCAAATGCCAAGATCCTGGCTGGAGCTGTGGAGAAGAGTCCCCTGGCGTTACACTGCAGCGGTGTGAATACAGGTTATAATTAAAGATGGCGTCATTGAAATGCATTATGGGCCAAGGCGAGTCTACTTCATTAACTATATTAATAAAGAACACGCTAGGTTATAGGGTTTAGATAAATGAAGAGTCGTGCAGCTAAGCCAACCAGACAGACGCTAATTAAATTATATTATTTTAACTTATTATCAAGTCATTACAGAGGGATTGCTATTTGAATGCCCACTGCACAGTATTTTGGAAAGCAGGAGGATGTTAAAGTGGTTCCAATGACTCATTTAGACTTAACAGATAAAGTCAATTGCCATGTGCTATTTTTCCTGCAGCCTACTCTAAACTCAACAAGCTCCAGCGTTATGTGTGTGTGGGGACATGCAGCTTCCCTAAACCACTAAAAATGAAAGCCACAATAGTTAATTTAAAGCAAAAATGACTCTTGTGAGCTTCAAGACGTGTTATAATGTTGTTACCTCCAAAAAAGATACCTGGAATTGTGTTTTATTTCATGCACACACAGGCTTTATTAACATTTTATCGTTAGTCTGTCTACATTTCCAAAGCTCAAACTGGTGCTGGTGAGAAGTTCAGCAGATTTTTGCAATTCTAAGGCTGAATTCACCCAAATTATGCTGTTTTAAGCGGTTTAAAAACACAGTGGAGCACTTCCTGTATTACCACATGACGTCACAAGCTCCTATATTAAGCAAAAATGACTCTTGTGAGCTGAAGACGTGTTATAATGTTGTTACCTCCAAAAAATACCTGGAATTGTGTTTTATTTCATTCACACAGGCTTTATTAACATTTTATCATTAGTCTGTCTACATTTCCAAAGCTCAAACTGGTGCTGGTGAGAAGTTCAGCAGATTTTGGCAATTCTAAGGCTGAACTCACCCAAATTATGGTGTTTTAAGGGGTTTAAGAACACAGTGGAGCACTTCCTGTATTACCACATGACGTCACAGATGAATTCAGCCTAAATATGCAGGATTTGTGAGTTTAAACATGTGTGAATGAAACAAAATGTGTGATTTGTGATGAGGAAACAACATTATAATTGAAAGATCTGAAAATAGCGTCACACGGGACCTTTAAATAAGCTTTATAACTCAGCCATGTCTATATAATACATTTACCATCTGAATAAAATTATCCGCTCCCTATTAGCACTTGAATGACTAGGGAAGTTTATGTAACGAGAACTCCGCATCCTTGTAGATTTGATTACAAAGTGAATTGCTGCTTGACTTACACCATTATAGGATATCATGCTCAACCTTTGTGGTTAGTGTTCCTGGAAAGTACTGCACACAACTAAAAGAGCACTCACTGTCAGAGCGGTTATGATTTCTTCTTCTCACTGCGCAGATTATGAGAATTACAAACCCTCCCCGGCCACTTTATTAGGCACGGCTATTGCATTCAAAAACATGGCAGCAACTCAACAGTAAAAGTTAATACTGTCTGTTCTGATACTAAGACCATCAAAGTAAATATTCATGGTTAACTATAAGAATGAAACTATGAGTTGCTTTAGAACTCATAGTTAAACTGCCTGAACCCAATTTGTTTTACTTAAAAAAAAAATTGGGGCAAGCAAGTAGTGTCAATAGGACAAGTTACTGGTCAGATTTGTGCAGAGGCAAATGAACTCCCAGTAAAAATGCATGCGTATGGAGATGTTTTTGAAAAATAAAAGCACCTGTAGATAGATAATAGATATGTTTAACCCCAGACTAAAGAAGATTTCAAGGTAGGAAAGAAACCCCCACCAGAAAAGACACATAGTGCATCTTTAATGTCTTTTATATGTCTAAACCAAAACTTAAAGGTCACATATTACGCAAAAATTGACTCCTGTGAACTTTAAGCCGTGTTAAAATGTTGTAAACTCATCCAAAACATACCCGGAGTTGTCTAAATAATCCTGCATTATTAGTCTATCTACGTTTTCAAAGCTCAAAATGCTCTGTTCCACCTTGTGATGTCATGCCGTGGTAGTTTTTGAGTGAAGAATACGGTCTAAATTTGCGGCGTTTGTGTGTTAAATATTAGGGGTGTAACTACAACCGAAATATTGTGATATCATATGGTCATGGGTCTTCACAATATATTGAAGTCTCATTGTATTTTGCTTTTTAGCCATTACTGCACCACAAAGGGATCTACATAGACCATGATCCTTTGCTGTTTCAGTGCAATATATGTATAATATCATAATATTGTGATATCGTATGGTCAAAAGTCCCACAATATATTGAAATCTCTTTGGATTATGTTTTTTAGCTATTACTGCACCACAAAGGGAACTACATAGACCATGATCCTTTGCTATTTCAATGCAGTATATGTATAATATCATAATATCGTGATATCGTAGGGTCATGGGTCATCACAATATATTGAAGTCTCTTTGTATTTTGCTTTATAGCTATTACTGCACCACAAAGGGAACTACATAGACCATGATCCTTTGCTGTTTCAGTGCAGTATATGTATAATATCATAAAATCGTGAGTTTTCCCACAATATCGCAATAAATATCGTACGGTGAGGTTCATATTTTGAGACTTAGATATTGTTGCACTCTTTTTAAATATGAATGAATCAAAACACAGCTGCAGGTATGTTTTAGATGAGGAAAAAACATCTTAAACTAGCGTAATATGGGCCCTTTAACAAGGTGTGTGCTGAAATGCTGCCATGTCAACTGCATTCATTACAATTTGGTTAGTTGTACCTAATAATATGACCAGTGAGCGTATTTTTCAAACTCCAAACCCACACACAAGCGCACCCGCACACAAAAACCTGTTGAGAACACACGTAAAATTGCACCCAAAATGAAAATCAAATTAAGAACATACAAAATTGCAAAAGGGTAAAAAAAGGGCCCTGCCAAGACAACCCAACCACAGCAGCAGCACACACACACACACAGGCAGCTACTCACATGCTCGGTGGACTCGTCAATATTCCACTGATGGAGAGAGAGGAGACACAGGGCAAGAATGGGGAGGAGAGGTGAGTCACAGACAACGCTAAACTAGAAAAAAAGATCACGGCTGGTCTTTTTTTCAAGACTAAGACAGATGAATGTAGGTGTGGACATGCAATGCAGTTCAGGGAAGATAGAAGAAGAGGAGGAGGAGAGGGACAGTTTGAGTGGCGTTTAGAAAAGGATGTGGAACAATGGAGCCGGGATGGTGGATCGCTGCGAATGCACTGCCTTGTTTTAAACGCTAAGATCCGGCGCCGTTTGCATTTTGATAAACGAGCGAGAACGGGAAATGATTTGACGTTATTTTAAGATAAAATTATGTACGGTCCTTGTCAAAAGTAAGACGATTCTATTGGAAGTCATCAGTCAATTTGTGGAGGTATATTTATATTGCAAGATGGTAGTACCAGCAAAATAAGAAGCAGTAAACTTTAAATTTCAAGTATAACATTTGAAAAAGGTGGTATTTTACTTCTATACTCTCACATATAACAGATTTAGATCATGTTGCCTTTTACGGTTTTGAAAAGTTTATATTTCCTGTTTCTAAATTCGACTTAAACATAAAAATAAACCAAATAACTATATGTATGTCACCAGCCATGTCCAAGAATAGACAGAGGAATAGTTTAGTTTAGTTTGGTTTGAAAACCAATTGATTAAAAATAAATAAATCCTACTTTAAGGGCAAATGCATTTACACAGCAATAATTTATTTGTTCTCATAAATTGTCAGTATAATACAATACATGCTGGTTTCTACTGAAGCTCGTAAGCAGTAAACTTAAAATTTCAAGTATAACATTTGAAAAAGGTGGTATTTTACTTCTATGCTCACATATAACAGATTTAGATCACGTTACCTTTTATGGTTTTGAAAAGTTATATTTGCCGTTTCCTAAATTCGACTTGGCACAAGGAAAATAAACGAAATCAATTTAGTCCAGTTGACACATTTATTTTCCTTTTGCCCTGGATTTTACCTGGATTTTTCACATAAATTTGACTTTTTGATACTCTGAGTCTCTTTCCTTTTGATCTCTAGGCTAAGTCTCTCCCCTCCAGAGCGCTATCACAACGCACTCTTGTATATAGCTTTATAGATTTTTTTATTACTTATTTTCCTAATTTATTTGACTTTTTCATATACATTTACATAATTATGCCTTATTTGATTTGACTTATTTTAGAACTTATTATTGCGATTCATAGTTTTACTCTATGTTATTTAATATACTGATGGGTGAGGTACTGTGCCCAAATATTGCCCTTGTGGATCAATAGTTAGTCCAAGTCCAGTGCAGTTGTAAGGTCAAATATTACTCTTCTTTATCAAACCGAGTCTGCAAAAGTAGAATTCCTAGGTGACGGGTTTGAGGTCCGACCCACCTGTTGAGAATCACTAAACAAAACCCTGTGAACCGTGCAGCCCCATTCCTCGCAGAAATGAAGAGAAAAGGGGGAGGGAAAATTTTATTCATCATATTTCAATACGTTTTTGAAAATGTTCTCAGTGCCGGCTGCGCTCGGCCCAGTGATTCCCGGGGGAAGTGAAAGCCTATTTCGTGCCGCGGGGCTTCATCGGTGCTGAGCGTAAAATCCCATTACCGGCGCGGTGATGCTAGCGCGCCGACGCTAGCCCGGTGACACTGTGCCCCGTCAATGCACCGCGCCACCTCAGAAATTCAACCGGCAACTGCCTTCACACTCGGGCGTCGTGGAGGAGTTCACCCATGGGTGGCCCGGGTGACAGCGGTTATGGGACATGACAAGGAGGGAGGTGGGAAAAGGAGGTTGTAGATGTGTAAAAACGCTGATGTAACAGGCTTTTTGAATTTTAAATGTTGTGGGAAAACATTGCGTAACCAACTTAAAAATAGGTCTCGACGATTGGAGACACGCCGCACTTGTCAGATACATGCAGCCTGCAGATTTTTGAGTAAAGGCTAAATGCATTTTTAATATTCCCTAAAAACTGAATGAGCACAAACTATTTGCCATATTAACAATATCTTTAATGTACAGCCTGGAAACCAATGACAAGTTACTGTATATTTGGGGTGTCTAATTTCTAAATGGCAAAACTAAAATCTGATTTTTTCATCTGGAAACCTGTATATCGTCACCTTCTTAAAACAATCGCCTAAGTCACTTTTTGCCTAAGTTTACTTTGCCATAATTTCAATTTTGGGGGGAGTTTTTTGTGTTTCCTGAAAAACCTGAAAAAATGACGATTATTTTAGGAAGGTGTCGATATAATAAAAAGAGTATTTACAGTTAATGGTGCGACTACGTGAGTATGTTCTGATGGAGGATCTGCAGCCTGCTCGTCTCCATGGAGATGTTCTTGCTTTGCCTTGGAAGTTACACAGTAAGGCATTAAGCTTGTCTATACCCATGAGGACAAGCAGATGACACTGACAGGCAAAGTTACAGGTTAGATCTGTGGAGAGCTGACAGTGCAAAATGCATGTTTTTCCAATTTATTGTGGAGCACCTGAACACACCTTTAACTGTATAAAGGAAAGACACAAGTCTAGTGTCGCACTGTGGAACATTCAAGGCAAAGCAAGAACATCGGCATGGAAACAAGCTGAGGCGGACTCTGCACCAGAAAAGTTACACTGCAAATTTAACTTTTTGGGGAAAAAAGTAGAATTAAAAAATACTACACAGCTTATCTTGTGAGGATAATGCAAGCAAGTTATGCCTTTTCACTTCACAGTTTAAGCTTCTGTCAAATCCATCTCACTAATCATCAAGACAACTATAAAATTAAAGAGAAAGGGTTTTAGTTATACGCTAGAAACCTTATATATTTTTTTTTCACCTTTTAAGAATAACTTGGACAGAGCATAAGTGCGCCCGTCTCCTTAGCCCTAACCTTGGATAGATCCATATTGATCAGTGACTGAAGTGAGCAGTGGTGCCATTGATTCTCGCTGTGAGTGGTTAAGGCACGTTGCGTCGAGAAACATATGGCGTTTGGAGTTAGCGCGGCACTAAAGAGGCATTTAAAAACATCTGCTATTTAACCCTATGAATAACCGCCTGAGATGTTGCATATTGCTCAATTTGTTTTCTGCCATCTTCAGTATGTCAACAAACACATTAAGGTTGCCAGAGTTGCATCTCGAGCTTAATCCCCCTCTATCACGGCTGCTTTTGCGCCCCGTTTAAATCCACGGGAGAATTATAAATTATCCCATTTATATTTCCTATGCCAACGCGAGCTGAAAACACATCATTGTCGATAAGGGGCGGTTTGCGAGAAGGCGGCGGTGTAATTTGCAGAAGGGAGGATGCAAATAAGACGACGAGGAGCCGAGAAGTGGCTGCAAAAAGGGGTAAAAAGGGGGCGGGGCTTACGAGGAAGAGAAAGGAGGGATTGATGGAGGAAAACGCGCTTGCTCGACTGTTTTTTTTTTCCTTTCCTCGCTTCATTCCGGTTCAATCCGAAGGCCGTGGAGGCAGCGGAGCGGAGCGCTGCCGGCCGACCCTCGCTAACACACACACACGTAGGCGCAGTCCGACGCATGAGTGCTCAAACAAGATGGACCCGGAAAAGTCCTGTAACAACTTGTCTTGGGGGGAAACTTTGGTGGAAAATATATATAGAAGCGAAAGCGGAAACTACTGGCGTTATAGCATTAGTGGTTCCGAGGGGTAATTTGGTAGTTTTTGAGGAAAATGTTGTGGTAAATGCCAATGTTAATGTGGTTTTTTTTCCATTTGAGAGAAGAACACAGCGAAAATATTCAGGATTTGTGTGTTAAAGGTGTGTTTTTGATAAAGAAACGTAACATAAATCCAAAAATACTGCAATATTGGCCCCTTTAATACATTTCCAAGCATCTACATGTTCATTTCTCTTACTTTGTTTCCTTTTGCATTAGTCTAGACTTTCCGCTGTTGTGATTTTGGATTGTACAAAAGATGATCTGAAGTAATACAGCTAATGCACTGTTCCAGGCTGGCATTTTAAGACAGTACTTCTTGGCTAAAAGAGCTATAATTGCTATTGCAGCTGGTTAAAGCAAAACAATACAGTTTGCAAGTAGATAAATAAGTGTGCACGCTCTGTTCACTAGAGTTCACAGTCTTGTCGTGCTGAACGGTACTGTCAATACTAAATGCCCATTTCAATAACGAATTATCATGTCATTTTAAGGTCTTCTATATTGGGATGACCAAGAGGCGCCTGCAAGACCGTTTGGCTGAACATAAATATGCTCAGGCAACACAAACTACCTTATGGCCAGACATTTTTTGGACTTTCACAACAGTAATCCATCAAATCTGCAGGCTCATGGGATTGATCATGTACCAGACTCTTTACGTAAAGGAAACCGTATTCAAAAACTTAAACAATGTGAAACTTTCTGGATTTATAAATTACAGGCAACTAAATATCCTGGGCTCAATGAAGATATGGACTTCACTGTGTTTTTATAACTGATTGTCTATTACAGACTTTTATACTGAGTTGTATGTATTTTTTCTGTATTTTTTGTGTACATTCGAGTGTCTATAGATTTTCTATATCCTTGATCTCACATGGTTCTAACACTGCCCCCTTGTGGAGTGTCTCAGGTAGTGTCCACAGGTGGGTCTCCACCTTCTCTTCCAGGTGGAGCCGCCCTGTTGGTGGTTTCTTGTATTTAACTCACATGGTTCACTCAGTATTCTGTTTGTCCCCTGAGGAAAGCCATAGGCTGAAACGCGTCGGGACTTTTAATGTTGTTCATTCTCACGTGCCGTAAATGAATAAAGGCGTTTTATTTTAACCGGTGAGTGCCTTGAATTTTTTGCATCTTTAACTGTCTTCCCTTCCCCAAAGACACCACTGTGTTTTTTCTACTGTGTATTATCCTCTGGAGGTCCAGAAAGCGCTCCTTTTGAAACTTTTTATACAACGAATTATCATGTTTTGCATATATCTAAAAAAAAAATATATGATTTTAGGGTAGGCTTTGCTTTGGTTAACAATAGTTCTACAGAAGCAGCACAAGCTCAAGCATTGATTCCAGCCTTGAAAGGAAAACTGAATGCTTTTTGATATTGACTTGCCCACTCAGGTTCAGGCTACTTTAATAGCAAAAAAATAAATAAAAATACAAAAGCTTCAGTTGAGGCTTGATATGATCACATTGTTAGCATGGGCTCTGGATTTAAATTTAGCAGGAAAATGAGGGCGCTGTGTGGGAATGGGCTTCAGAAGAGGAGAGGCGCTCAGCTGACCCACGCCAGCGGTAACTCACTCCTCGCTCTGGCTCTCAAACGTAACAGCAAACCCAGCGGTAGCAGCCCATCTATCCAGAAACAAAACAAAAAGACACAAAAGCTAAAAGCCTGGAGAGAGGTGATAGCTCTTGGTCTGATCAAATCCAAACAGCCATCTGTCTGCTGGAGGTGACTCAAGGTTAGGAATTTGGATTAGGAGGAAGGTGTGGAGTCTATTGGGGAGACGGGAGTATTTAAGAAGAATTGCGCCATAATCAAGCGTAAAGATGAGCCAATAGTTTGTTTAGAATGATTCAGGTGTAGTAATACATCTTTTTTTTTATAGTTTACTGTTAATCAAGCGTAAAGATGAGCCAATAGTTTGTTTAGAATGATTCAGGTGTAGTAATACATATTTTTTCATAGTTTACTGTGGCTAATTCAGCTGTTTGGATTATTAAGTGCAACCAAAAATACAATTCTAATAATAGTGGATTTTTTTTTTAACTGGTATCAGCAAATCCACAGAAAGTGACCAAGCAGAAAAGTAAAAGTGCAAAAGTAAATTTGCTTAAATCAGCACATCTCATCATTAAGACCATTAGATATTTGATTAATACTTTAGTTCTTTTATTAGAAATAGCCTTTTAGTATGCAAGGTATATGCTCTTGTGTTACTACTACTACTACTACTACTACTACTACTACTACTACTACTGCAGCTCCTAATACTACTACTACAACTACTACTACTGCAGCTCCTAATACTACTACTACTACTACTACTACTACTACTACTACTACTACTACTACTCCTAATACTACTACTACTACTACTACTACTACTAAGAAGTTTCAAGGCCAAGTATCGTATCAGAATGGATCCCAAATACATGGCACCAAAACACCACTAATTCTAATTGATATTTTTGTATTAGGCTGAAAATAAAATGAAAACACTCAAACTAAATGTTTTCATGATAACATTTTAACTGGTCGTAGCCATATCTTGTTACTTATAATCCTAAGTAACAAGATATGGCCACAACCAGTTAAAATGTTATCATGTTACTGTGTAATAATAATGTTATTAAATGCCAAAGCTACATTTAGCTTTTACGTCAGTTCTTTTACGTCAAACACAGAGGAAGTACTATTTTCGAGAAAGGATAAACTAATCTGGTAACTTCAAAACAAATTCGCAGTAACCCAACTCCATCGATTTACGTAATTCTTCATGGTTGTTCGTGGAGGTGAAAAGGTTATAGGGTTCAGCTTTCACAACACATTAAGGAAATTGTCAGGAAAATTACACTGTGGAGCTCCTTTGTCATTCCGTGTATTCATTACTAGTGTA
Source organism: Scartelaos histophorus (assembly GCA_000787155.1). Classification (NCBI taxonomy): domain Eukaryota; kingdom Metazoa; phylum Chordata; class Actinopteri; order Gobiiformes; family Gobiidae; genus Scartelaos; species Scartelaos histophorus. The sequence continues at coordinate 4,835 of JACN01093322.1, read as the reverse complement.
TTACAGGTGAGATTTGCATGCGTCTGCGATGAGTCACGACCTTTTCTGTGGCCAAGTGGAACGCCCCGACGTGGCCGATGGGAGCGTGCTGGCTCACGTTATTCCGGTGTTTTTCCACTTGTTGTTTGGATTGGGTGAATGGGGAGAAGTGTGAGAAGGGGCGGGGCCGAGGGTGAAGCAGTTGGGACGGCCCGGACGGAGCAGCGTTAGTCTGGCTGTGTGGTCTTTTTTAATGACGCCCGAGCAGGTCCGTGCAGGTTTGAGTCTTATACAAAACAATCTGACAGAGATGACTCAATCAAGGGGAACCGGCCCGCACGCAACCCTGTGTACAGTATTGGTTCATTAACAGTACTATGGTTCGTTAAGAGTATTGCTTCATTAACAGTAGTATTGTTCTGAAATAACATGTATTAGTCTGTTTCTATGTAGTACTATTATCACTGCTACTGCTACTAGAACATCTAAGTTTGTGTAAAGACTTGGGTTGGGTCTAGTTCATGTTTAATCCTAGTTTAGTTTCAGTTTTAATGCGTAAATGTCAATGCAGCCCAACAGTACTTCGACCAGTGTACTGCCACTACTTTTACTGCTACTACTATTAAAGAACTGTACTTAAGTCTACAGTAATTTCCAATGCAACTGCAACATCTACTTTCTCAGCAAATAATACTATTACCACCTGCTGTTGAGCAATTTTTCTGTCACTTTGAAAAATAATATAGTTAATGCTACAAGTGCTGCTGCTTTTGCTGATCCTACGTAAGTGCAACTAAAGGCCATGAGAAATGAAAAGTGTCTTAAAGCAGAAGTGGAGTTTGGTGCCAGGGGAGAGGCATCCTGGACAGCGGAGTGGAACTCGAGCCGCGGCGCGAGAGCCAAAACTGCAGCGTGCCTTTGTGTTTATTGTGTTGCTCGGCTCAAATGAGACATGGCACTGAGTATTGTGTGCACAACGGGCCGGGTCATGTTCAGTTCACTTTTTCATAACCCAAACGCTGTCACATTCAACACGTCCGAGCGAGAAAACACTCGTGTCCAGTCACCTCCAGTCGCTTTTTTCACCATCTTTTTCTTTTTAGCACCAAACGGCCCTGTCCCAACTGTCAGCCACACTATTGAGGGTGAGGATAACTAGCACTGGACCACAGAAAGCTGCCAAAACGAGTGGTGCAAAACAAAGGCTCCGAGCTGGACTCAGGATGTGAAGAGCTGTTTGCCAGACGAGAGCCAGGTGATAAGAGCCTCTCATATTAGTGTATCAGAGCCAGTGGACTTTAAACAAACAGAATGCTAATTTTATGCTTGAGACTGATACTAGTCCCTGTGGCACAGAGCCCTCTGCGTTCTCACAAGCCCATCAGAATTATTCACCAGCGTTTATCACCAAGTGCCCTTTTACCCAAGTGGCACCGGCTCACGCTCTGTATCCAGGGACCCGACGCCTCTGACATGTGATTTCAAGGTGACTGAACAGCGCTGCTTCTCTGTACAGATAAGACTTAAGACAGCGGGATGTTTGCCAAAGCAAATGAGGGTTAATAGCTGCACTCAAGGGCATCCCCACTGCCTGGGAACTGAACCAGCAACCTGCTGCTTTGCCTAAACACTGCGGCTAACCGTTTATCAGAGCCGCACATGCGAGGCTGTTCAGATCTGAGTGGACCGGCGGCCAGGGAGCGCTTACTTGTTTAAATTCAGTGTTTTTGTTGGAGGCCATCGAGGGGGTGAGTCAAAGCGTGTTCGCGCAAGTGTTACTCAAGGCAAACCATCTCCACAGCCTCTTAAGCTGGTCCCAGAGACAGTCAAAAAGTGATAGTGGGGTTTTTGGGTTTTAAGATATTCATGAATTTTTGAATCCCTCTTAAGGATTACAATCTTTCATCCATCTCGATGTGTTGCGGAGCTGTGGGCGTTTTGCAGTCGGCCGTATTAACGCGTCAAGGGCGATGTCATTGAAATAAGTCTCATTTATAAACATGGCAACAAGGCAGTGCATATGTGCGGCTGCTTAAAAGACAGAGAGGTGCATTGATTCCACTAAGCCCGGTCCTGATGTAGCACGTATCAAATATTTAACAGCCATTACAGCAGAATTAAAATGTATCTTGTTAGGACGGCTAATCCGAAGCAGAGGGAGCGGTGGCACCGGCAATTTAGAGTCAAATGTCACATGTAAGAAAGGAGGGGAGGGCAGGGGGCTGGTTCCACATGTGTCGGAGGATTGTGGGAGATGGAGTGTGAAGAATAGAAGGTAGCAGGGGAGCAATGGAGAATGAAAATAATGGGAAATGAACAGAAGACAGGTATAGGCAGTGACAGAGGAAGAGACAAACAGAGAGAGTGGACAGAGAGAGAATGAGAAAGGAAATGAAAAAGAGCGTGCATGAGAGAGAGAGAATAATAATGATGGGAAATGAGCAGAAGATTGCTATAGACAGTGACATAGAGAGACGGAGAGAGACAATATGAGCGGTACCTGAGCCTCTGGCAAAGCGACGTCCATGATGTTGGGCTGTCCTCGCGGTTCTCCGTTCTCCAGGCGGGAGAAGATGACTTGGTAACCCCGGATCTGCCCGTGCTGCTTCTGCTGCAGGGGTGGCTTCCAGGTCACACGGATGGCGGTGGAGTTCAGAGCTTCCACTTCCAGCTTCCTAGGGGGCGCTCCGGGCACTGCGGCCAGAAAGAAAAGGAGAAAAAAAACCAAAAAAAAACGAAGGGAATAGGAGATGGAGAGACACAGACAGAAGAGAGAGAGCAGAGTTAGAAATACGCTGAGGTTGGATTTTCGCTCGCTTTACCGGGTTTTATGAAGTAGAGCCAAAAAGTCCAAACTAAAAATAATGAGTGGAGAGTTATTTTACAGACTCTGCACTGGTTAAGGAAGTGGTATTTGAGCTGGCGTCGAGTCAAAATCTCTTCCCCAGACTTGACTACTGTGTCCCCGAAACACCTCTGGAGTGGCAGCGTGAGGTCTGGCAGTTTTCCGTAATGCCCTTATTTTCTGCTATGAAATTAGCCGTGTTGCAGCAACTTCAAACGCATTAATTATAGAAGGCGCTCTCATAGGAGGAGACGCTCTGTATCAAGCGGCAAACAAAATGAGGAACGAGTGAGAAGGGAAGAGGAGAGGGAAGGAAAGAGAGGAGGAAAACGGGATTGCAGGCTGCAGATTTTTATCAGAATTTAAACGGGCGCAATTAGCCAAACAAAATCTTGTGCAAACAGCAAATCAACTTGTATAATGCATAAAACCCAGGGCTACTCAACTAATAGAACTTTAATCAGGATGCAGATTCAGTCATATGTGATTGTCATTGATATGCAGCCAATCTCCTGTCAGTTATTATAATATACTGTGAAGTGGGAGCTACTGTGGCCAAATAATTTCCCTTGTGGATCAAAAAAAGTTGAAATGTGGGTTGAGTCCAGACTTTGGAGGAAGAAATTTTACTATTTTGTGTTAAAATAGTAAAATAAATGCAAAAAAGAAGGGAAAAAATGCTTCTTTTTTGCAGACAGGATCCGAAACACATGGGATGCATCGATTTGCAGTTCATATTTCAGTCTGCTCGAATGTTAATGATCCTTGGCGTGTTCAAAATACGCACTCCGAACAGAATCTAGCCTAAAACATACGTTGCAAATCTATTCACAATTGCAGCTTGTCAAAAAACCGTAATGAGATACATTTTCTGCGATCGCTCAGCCCAACAGGACCGAGGTGAGAGTCATTTTTGCAGCTCGGTGGCAGAAATGGAGCGTTGGAAGCCTTAACCTGCCGCAGAAGTGAAATGTCAGCGCTGCTCGGAACAAGCGGCAGAGGGAAGAGGTGAGGAGGTGACTTCTGCTTACACCATTTCCTCATTAAGAATAATTGACAAACAGCACAGATTCAACAGAGCGTGAAATGAGAAGGGACAAGATAAATACTTTGCCGCAGTTTCCTCAACTGAAGACAAAGATGTAAAACTTCCAGGTAGAGTGTAGAACTGTCCGAAAAGAACACGGTTTAGGCGTGTATCTTTATTTAATAGCTATGACTTGTTGCATGTAGTACTTTCAAAGGATTAGCAGTAAATGGACCTACAGTACATGGAGTTTGGAAATAGGAGTATGTTCACATTTACTCTTGTTTGGTACTGATGTAGAACTGGTTTTGTCTTGTTCCAGTCTCAGGAGAACTGGTTTAGCTCTGTTTGGTCCCAGTATTTGGTATTTCAGTAAGGAATAGACTCGATACTCTTTACTGACCCCAATACCACAATTAAAAAAACTTTTAGGCAATAGAATGTGTTTACATAGAGGTTCATGGGCATATATACCAGTCTATGTGCTCTTATATTTGTTCGGATATAGTTCAAGATCATTGTAAACTTTTTGAGCGCACCCTAAAAATTATGTCTAACTATATAAAGTGAAAAATTGAGATTATGTGAAAATACTGGTGTAATTTTACATCTTTCACTTCCATTGTGCAAAACCAGAAGCAAGAGCATTATACTTAGATTAGTACAGAGGAGAAAACAGGAGGAAGACACAGCCTTATGCCCCGTTAGAGAGTGGAGTCTGCAGCGCGGCGTTCTCCGCAGTCGACCTACCATCCTCTTTGGTTTTCATCCTGACGGGGGCGCTCTCGGGGCCCGGGCCTACATCAGTGTGCGCCCTCACCCACACCTGATACTCAGTCCACTTCTCCAAGCCCTCCAGCACGTAGCTGCTGGCGTCCGCCCCGATGCCGGGCACCTCGTGTCGCTCCGTGTCTTCTCCGGACAGGGCTTGGTAGCTCACGGTGTAGCGCACGATGGCGCCGTGGCGGCTGGCGGCGGGCGGGG
>KN498243.1:3950-29526 GCA_000787155.1 Scartelaos histophorus | reverse complement strand
AAATAAAATTTGCACTGCCTGTTCCCTTTGCTTATTTTTTCTTTGAGTGGATTCACATCTGCATTATTCTTTTCCTTCCTCCACTTGCCTTAATGAGGAAACAGCTGACCTTTGGCAGGTCCTTGTAACATCACTGCCCCCTTGTGGCCTTTTGTCATGCTCCGTTACAGGCCACTGGTTTGTGGTGCACATGAATTCAACAATCTTTCATCTATTTCAACAATTATTACTTAATATAATAAGAATAGCTTTATATAAAAAAACATATATAATATTACTGTGTCAATTGAATTTGTTACAATATAAAACAAATAAAGGCCCAGTTTTAGTTTTGAGACCACTCTAATCATGCAAATAACCACTTTCTACCCTCCACTGACTTTAACCCAGCCGAGTCCGTGGCTCCACAGGCTGAATATGATCTACCTGTGAGTCCTTCATAATCATGTTTAGCCTTGAGTCTGTTGTGGAAGTGGCTGTTTGAGCATATTGACGTTGGAGCTAATATTATGCAAAAGATATGGAGGAGCAGGAATTTGGCCAGTTAGGGCTTCTCTGTTCTGCAAATAAATATTTGGTGATGACAGTATTGGAGATGTGTTAAACATGAGACAGGTTATTTTCTAGTTAAATAAACCAGTGCTGTGAGGCAACGAGGGGCATGAAGCGTTAAGTCTTTGACAGAAGGGGCTGGTGATGGAGACAGAATGGAGTGTATCTGCCCTGTCCAGGTTGTTTTACTCCAAATGGAACTAATTGTGTTTCTCACTTGGAACATTTGTCAGACCTGCTGCAGACAGATGCACTGAGATAACAGAGGTGCAAGTTTGTGGGTGTCCATATGTCTGAGTTTCAAAGAAACTAGACATATTCAAAATTTTCTAGATTTTACTTTTAACCTTCTTGAGTGAAACTGCACTAAGGTTTTGAACTTTTGAACCTTATATCTTTGGTGATTTCAGTGATATATATTTTAGTTTTAAATTAAGGAAGGGACTTTTTCTAAATAAAAATAATAAAATCAAATACTTTTGGATCATTATTTTACTAAACAATACTCCTTTATCAGCCAGATGTGGATTTCAATTTCTTATTGTAGTTTTTAACGTCAACATATTTTATAAAAGAGAGATCCTTAATGTTATACATTTATCTAAAACTGTGATCATAGTGTGGAGTTCAAAGCATTTATAAAAAATACAGAAATATACCATCTTTAGTGTTGTCTGGGCAGAATACTAGACTAGACTTTTGGCATATCAGGTAAAAATTATAATCCTTCATCCTTGTGTGTAATTAGCTATTGTATCACTGATATGATGAATGATTTGGATCGACCATATATTTGAACTTGCATAGTCCTCTCACAGTGTGTGACTCTTTAGAAGCAGACATCCTGCTGTTCCTCCCCAAAAGACACTGTGACATCTGGCCTGGGCGCTCACTTTATGAAAAGCATAACTTTTATTTTTACGGTGGACAATTACCTTTTGCACTCGTCATTTGCAGTGTACATCAGGGTGTTATCGAATCACAAGATGTAACCCCTCATAGGAGTGTCTTTGTTCTTAATGGCTCCAGATCTAATCAAAAGTAGTAAATGTTTTTCAGTGGGTCATTCACGGGTTAGCCATCAGACAGTGACCCTCCCTTCACTTTATAGAGGGCTGGGTGCTCAGGAAAGATGAGTTTGTACTGTCAAGGTCAGGATGCAAAAAGTATTAGGTACTCTTTGTCTTTTATAAAGTCTCATTTTAAATTCTGTTAGACAGGACTCCAACTCAATTTTCCTACATGTTTTGCTACTTTAATTTGAGCTATTAATTCAGTCAAGTTCAAATTATTAAAATAAATACACATTTACAAAGTAAATTGAAGTGAAGTAGCATGCAAGTTACTAAACATGTTCAAAAATGTTTCCACTGAATGGAAGGAATGAAGCATACTTGTGGGCACCTTACTCACAGCTTGTCTATATGTCCAGCCCCAGTCTCTCCAGTGCCCAGCCTTACATTATAACTGGGTGTATGCAGCTGTAATAGTCTGTAATGAAGCATATTTGAAAATGTTGCGCTCATTTTACCCGAAGGCACATAAAGTAATCATGTCTGTAACACAGTTTACTCTTATGATGCTATGGTCTATGACTCAACAGCAACTGAGCACAACTTTAGACGGTCTCAAATATATATATATTTTGTTTTGAATTAATGCCCCCCTCCCTTGCCCTCTCCAGATGTTCCTGTCTGCTGCCTCATAGACTGTGTGGCAGACCACAAGTGCACTGTATGTTTGTTAGAAATGGCTTTGCACCAGGAGCTGAACCAAGAGATGTTTCATGTTTCATACGATATCGTACGCAGTGGGCCACAGATGATGCCAGGGAAAACACCAAATGAACATTTCTTTAGGTGTGGGCAGGTGTTTGAGCTTCTCTCAGTGAAAGTCTGATTTCATAACTTGATATAACTTGATTTGAAAAAAATAAAAATGAATATATAGCTGTTTATACCCACCTGAGAATTGCTCTCTGCTATCTATTTGAGGATTTTTACATGAATTATTTAGTATTTATTTTATGCATTTACATGATGCCATCTTATTGCTAAGTTATTATTTATGTAAAAAAAAAAAAAAGAATAAAGTAATTACTGTAGATTTAAAACTATACTTGTCTCTTTACTAAAGGAAAATTCTTTTGGTCTCTCCACTCCACACAATTTAGCTGTACTTACATAGGAACAAATGTTTGATTAAAAAAAACAAAAAACAAAAAAACTGGTCTCTTTCCTGGAAAAACAGTCTGTGTTGGCATGCCGCTGACATGATGTGAGAAAAGATAATGCATTTTGTTAAGCTCCTGGAAAATACTTTCTTCAGAACTGAATAATACATTAAAACTGAAGCTAAGTCATGAATAAATATTCTAAATGGGTAGGGCAGGCCTCTATGCCGCTGTGTCGAACATCACTGACATATGGTACAGAGTGATCCATGCCCAAGTGGTGACTGAAGTGTTGCTGTTGCCCAGCGAGTTACGTGACATCATACAGGTCAGCTCCATGTCTTGGATACAATGAGCAGTGGAGAATGCTATTTTGCAACTCTATCTCCTATTTGATCCAACTTTGTTTCAGGGTTCTGACCTCTCTGCAATGCAAAACATGAGCCCAACACAATCCTCATAAGTTAGGTAATGCGCTGTGGACGCGTGTTGACCATCTCTTGGGCCTGGAATCAGAGATGGGTTGATTTGAGCTTTTGTCTGGTCTTTATTACTCTGGAACTGTGATGAAAAAGAGGCTACACCCAGCCTCGAGTCTGAACTCCCAAATGAGCATCACCACCAAGATTATACTGCATTGACTCATAGGCCAACAGTAACCAAATCTTTGCTTTCACGTCACATTTCCCTGGGCTTCCGAAGGGGATTAACTCTAAAAGATTGTCTACTGAAATGGTATACGTTTTCCAAATTTCCTGTTTAAAAAAAGTTGTATTTCATGTTATGGAAAACTGTAGTTGTATCAGTTGAACTCTTAGCACAGAGAAAAATGTAAACTGAAGGAATGATAATTTGTGTAGTAATGTAGCGTCTCTTTGGTTCTGTCCTTCTGTCTAATGGCAGTTGTAGCAAATATGATTTTTAATAGTGAATGAATGAGAGTTCTTTAAGCCATACACATCAGTTTTTATCTCAAGAATACCCATGTAGTTGTTGCAATAGTTTCCAGTCATCTGCACCTGTAATTACTTATAAATTATTAAATATATATTGCTTATAAAAATTTGTGGGGAAAAAACTTTATAATATTTGTGTATATTTGTTTAACCCTAACCCTTTATTACATTTAATCTTACTTGCAACCATTGTAAATTGTAATATACAGCTGATCTTATTTTTCACATTATGTAAAATAAGATTCAGGTTGTTTCACTATTTTTGGAGCCATTTACTATATCTTTGCATTTTGTAGCCACCACAGGATGGGTTGTGGTCACAGTATACATCAACAAGTGACTATGTCTGAAGCTGGAGTTCATTGGGCCCCACTTCACTTCACATTCCTCGACCTTTATTCAACTGTTGCAAAAGGCAGTGGGCCTGCAGACGGCCAGTGAGTAATCACTTGGAAAGTGCACTTGCAGAGGAGAAATACTTATGTGCCCCTGAGGATCTGCGTGGATGGATTAGTGATTGAATTGAACGAGCTGGTTTCTGACGCCTGTCTCTCTCTCCTTTACAGACATGAGCTTGTGTCTAACTTCAATGAGACACATTATTGTTAAAGGTGCACTATGTAACTTTTCTGGTGGAGTTGTCGTCATACTTACTGACCATACTTGTCACCGTGTTCAACAATATAGCTTTAAACCTTTCTATTAGAGACAGGCAGGTGCCGTTAACAGACCAAGTTCCAAGTCAGGTCTGGAACTAGGAATGTGACCCCACTGACAAAAAAAATCCTTGTTTTTCAGGGTATACACATGAGCAATACAAACACCTGTAATTGAATAAATGCAAGATAACATATCTTTCTTCCATTTATTAATTTACCATACTGTGAAGCATTTTTATTGGGGGATAAGGAGGTGGGGACAAGCAGGTGGTAGACCTCCAAACATAGTTACATCGCGAGGGCATTTCATTTGTATAGTTCATTTTCATATTTCAATTTTTTATTTTTTTTTTAAATTGCAAAATAGTAACAAATTGCAAACATCATGGCAACACAGTCTCCCCAAAAATGACTGTTTGGCTACTGTAAGTTTTTGGAAATGTCACTATTTATTTGAACATTTTCTCAGCAGTCTTTCTTTGATCATGTAGGCTTGTTGAGCAAAGCACTTAAATATAGTGGTCATAAAGTGGACAAAACGACTTGATATGTGCCTCCCCAAGACATATTGAAACAGAAGGGAGACTTGTAGCTCTGTGGATAAACCTTGATAATAATGTTGTACTAATGGAGAGGCTTTGAAGTGGGATGTTGTTTTTTTCGGCAGTGCTCACCGTCTGGGCACAGCCCCCTCCACAGCTGTGCTCTGGTGTGGGGGCTGCTCCGGACAAGTGCTCTGCAAGATACAGACAATGCTCTGTTTATATAGACAAGCCCAATATAATTTTTGAAAGGAATGTCTATCTTATTTATTTCTTCTTTATTCTAATTTAACATTTACATGTATTTAGGGGGTTTTAACATCACAACATTCTAAGCCTGTCCTAGAACTCTGTCATTTTCTTGGTGAAAGGTCTGAGACCAGCTTATTGCCACTGAGATATTATTATTTGCCTGATGTGTTCCACAATATGGCATTAATGTTATTTCTACCGTTGTTTAATTACAAGTGTGTTTATTGCTCAGAAATATGATGATTTCTCTCCACAGATCCAACCAGTAATTTGGATTTGCGTCACCTGTTTGTCTTCATGGTTATATAGTGCACCTTTTAACATGCAGTTTTTGAGTTGCCCATCTAGAATATATGACATGTTAGACTCTTATATGGGGACAGGAGTATTCCATGTGGTATTTTCTTAAGTAATGTCCAAAAGCTAAATCCACTGTATTTATCCTTTATCCCACTGTATTTATCCACCATGTGTGGTATGCTGGATGTGATGACACAAAATTAGGGATGCACCAATCCAGCTTTTTCTGTCCCGATACTTTGGCTTTAAGTATCTGCCAGATGCCAGATGGGTTGAGACTAAAAATATTCTAATAACCAAACAGTGTATGGTAATGATCCAGATGTGTTTTGTAACTCTTCTTGAACATTTAAAGTAACTACAGAACAGCTTTGGAAAAATGCAAGTTCAATATTAGGAGGTGTTTGGGACCAACATTGGCCAGTAAATTGTCTTATTACACCAATTTATAGACCAAAATGGGATATTGACAAAAAAGATATCTCTGAACCGATATTCTATCCATCAGAAAAAATCTATATGATTATTGATACACATACATTGATGCTAACCCATGAATGACCCACAGATCAATACATAATAATAGATATTTGAGGTGTAAAGGCTGTAGGTTCATTAGTGCTGGTGCAGGTGCCGCTGACTAATGTTTTGGTAACAGGCAGCTCCCCCTCAACTTTAGACAAAACAACAGAGATGAAAGAGCCATGTTTTAAACTGGCATACCAGCAGTTTTTAATATTTGGGATTGTTTTACCACTCACACGCATGGCCTTGTAATACAGATTGCGTATTTACTATTTTATAAATCTTGTGGTATTAGCTTCAGGGCTTACATATATTTTGCTCAAGTTTCATTTAGCTTCAATATTACTCTAGTTTTCGCCTATCTATCTCTCCTCTTCTGTTCCAATTGCCTCTAGTCAGTTGTATTAATTAACCTTGGATGTAATTATTTTTGTTTTAGTCTCATATTGCTGACATTTCAACTCAGGGCCTCCTCAATCAGGATTAACACAAACCACAAGAACTCACACTTCAGAGCCTTTTCTTACAGCAGCCCTTGTTGTGTCCAATTTCAGTCAAATTAAAGGTTTATTTTATTTGGCGATTTTTTAACTCTCGCCCTGTACTGTGAAAAAACAAACTGGCCTGCATGCCTTTGATTTGCTGGTGACTTTCTAAATGCCCTGTACTCCCTCTCTCTGTACACACAAAGCAAGCCTCTGTGCTGGGAGAAGGTCTCAAGATGATGATCACACAGGTGGCAGCAAGAGGGCCAAACTATTACCACAACATCTGACATGCACACTAGCCATTACTTATGTGTTACCGCTCTATTCACTTGTTAGCTCATGTTTAAGGTAAGGCCAAGAAGCGTACTAATACTGGTCCAGGCGAGAATGAGGGAGCCATAGTTACACTGAGTGTAAAATTTGTACTAAACATATTTCACCTGGTTTAGGTGGTTTGTAGCTGTAGTCTGTGTCTCATTTTGCTAATAATTTAGAGGTAATTGTGTTTGCCAAAAATATTTAAACTACGTTGTGTTAATGAAAAGAATACATGGAGTCTACAAGGTCCTTGAAACCACTTGTTGAGAACTGGTGCTATGGAGTGTAGCCCAGCAAGGTTGGATTCAAACCTTTTTATAACTTTACATTATTGTATATATGTTCACAAAGGTGTTGTATATTAGTACTGTCGCATATGTGTTATCCCAGCCGCTTCATCTAATCTTTTCAGTTAAACTCTGTAAATGATTTCATATAACCACTGCTACTGCCAAATAAAAATGTTTCTCGAGCTATAATATCCATTTAATGTAAATCAAAGCTAGAAGGAGGCCAAGATTTCAGTTTGGCTTGTTTAGCATTTCCATCAGCTAACATAAATGAAGTAGATTTAAAGTAGCAGTCTACTGTATACATACTTGTCCTAAAAGCCTGCGTTCCGTCCCTCTGAGCCCTTGAGGTCCACAGGAACCTTCAAGAGCTCTTCCTGCTTCAGGGGCACTTAGCCTCAGCACAGTAGTAACAAACTCTCATCACTCTGACTCAGGCCTGTGTGTGGCGGCGCACTCCCAGGACTGTACTAGCCTCTGCAGTAGTTGTAGAGCCAGCAGCAGTAGTAAAATCTCATCATGTTTGAGTAGTCCTCTGGGGGTCCGGACTCCTCTTCGCTGTGTGTGGTTTGACCCTGGCCCCCACATGCCCACTTAGATAAACAGGCCGTAAACATAGTGGGCCTGAGCAGCACTCTCCGCTCCTCACAGCATATACAACATCAGCAGATGAAAGAGCTGCTTCCCGACACTAATAGTCACCAGGGACCCGCTCCCACCAACGTCACTGACTCATAATTAAAAGTTCAGCTTCTAAGGTACTCTAATAAAAATAGCCTAGTGGTTTTGACTATGGGACCAAGTTTTCTCCAATATGAGTCACTATGTAAATAACTAGATACAAACATTTGAAGATGCTGTACCTGATTGATAATGTTTTAAAATATTAAATAACAGAACAAGTTGATTGTAAATGCTTTTCAGTGGTCCATAGTTATTCTTCAGTTACCTTGCATTAATTTCTGAGCATCCTGATTATTCACCGCAGTGAGTTTATAAGTGCTTTTCATGACCTATACGGATATTTGCTGTGGTGGTAATGCTAACAACAACTAGCATGTTAATGTACAGTTCCTGATTATTGGACAACGAAACACTTTAAAATTAGATACAGACAGCATGGAGAGGACATATTTTGACCTCGACAGCTCTATATCTGTATTGAGGCAAGGCAAATTTTGTTAAAATACAAATCAGGCACAGGTCCTTTTGCTTTTCACATCACTTTATTTCACTTACTTTCATGTGTTTGTGCAGTGAAAAAAACAAATTTACCACTTGTTAAACAAATGCTACTTATGATTTTTTTTTTCCGCTGTGATGCATCAAAAAATGAAAAAAAAAAAAAATCCGTTCTTAGACTCAACAAATGCTCCGAAGGCCAACCACTTCCTCTGTGTACTTAAGTCTAGACCGTGGGATTACAACAGGGGACAAATACGTAATCTGGGTTTCCCTTTAAAGGCAGTGGGATGGATTGTGGTTTGTTCTTTGTATCAGGCTTGTACAATCAGTGCTCCCTTTTCCTGTGTGCAATCCTTTAGAGTATGTCTGTTGTCTGCATTTCCTGTATCATACATCTTCATAGAGTCAGCAGACAGTAGGAGGCACCTATGTGAAGCTTGATATGCTCAATGTCCTGATCATAACTCTGAGATTAGAGTTTCTCTGACAGCAGCTATTCCTACACTCACCTTCAAAGACTTCCTCCTCATCGTCTCCTCTTCCTCCCATCACTATATATCTCCCCTGCCCTCCCTCACAACCACCCCTTAGTATTGGTCCTTTTTATGCCTGAGAATAGTAATTGCAATTATTAGTTTTAAAGTTTGAATAAGAGGTCTTGTTGTATAGGCGTATTTTATACAACTCTAGTTTTTGTCAAAGACAAAGACAAAAATATATTCAGCAAATCACCACATCTCTTCATTAGTCTTATCAGAAAAAATCACTTGATCCTTTCCATTTTCCTTGTTAGTGAGTTCATTTTTTATGATGAACTCATCATTGTGTAAATTTACACGGCCAGTAAAAATATAATCGGATAATCTAGTAATTACCTCATATTTTTGGTGTGTTTACATTAAAAAAATAAATCATTAAAAAACAGCCGGTGACATGCGTCAGATTTGTATTGTTGTATTTGGAAGACTAAGTATAATTAATTAAAAAATAGTTTATTTGTTTTATTTTATGGTATTTAAATATGTAACATTTCTCTGTCAGTTTTGTCTTCGCCACATTAGTTTGCCCAGATTACTTGGCTCACGATAATAACTATATCGACTTATCATTCAATATGTGAAAGCTGGAACAATATATTTTGGGGTCAGTATTTATCGTGCATACTTGTTTGAGCTGTAAAAGGTTGAATTAACCTTTTACATGAATTAACTTACATGAATTAACTTTGACTCATACAGACTGTGACTCATTACAGATGCAAACTAAGTACTATACTGTTTTATTTGGCTATTTATTGTAGTTCATATTTTTAACAATATTTTACATTTACAAAAGTTTTTGTGGTATAAATGCCCTTAGGTTTTTAATCAGTAGCCCAGCTTAGTTTCATTACTAATTGTCTATATGTCTTTCAGCAATATAATGTGCTTAAAAATGTGTTATCATGAAATGGCATACAGGTTACTCACACTGCATCACATTCCGTATTCTGCTAAATGCAGAAATCACAACTCCAGGACCTGTTTGCCACACATGTAAACCAATGTTTTTTCTATCATTGTTTTAAGTGAGACAAATGACCATCATTTTTACATCTCCCGCTGCAGATGGCTTTTTGTTTGTATTTTTTAGAGCACACAGGTCAGTCATATTAATCCTGATGAGCATAAACACAGTGACCGTATCATTAGTGAACCTGTGGACAGAAGACTCATCCTCAAGTCTTTACTCTGCTGTCACTGAGGTGTGCTCACAACATTGGTTCATTCAACACAGGGCTAATAATAGGCTAGAGAAGCAGGGGATTTCTTCAGAAACTTCTGAATGTAGTGTCCTGATTGTAACCTCTAATGCACACCACTTTAAGGACTAAAAATATTCAGTAAACAATGTAATATGCTGAAAATGCGCATTTCCCTGGATGGCCAATGGTCTGTAAGACAGGTCTGTTCTTTTATCAGTATTTGAGACCAAGCTTTGAGGATGTGCCTTAGGAAGAGATTGGCCAGTGTCAAGTTTAACTTGTTTATTTTATTTTTATTATTTTTTACATAGAAATATTGTTTTGGCTTTTATTCTGAACTTGTGTAGCTCAACATTTATCTTAGGAGGTATTTGGTATATTTTTCATTAATCTCATTAAATAAAAGATCATATAAACTTTTTATTCAGTTCCACCTTATAAGCACCGACTTGCACATTCAAGTGATTTACCTTAAGTAACCTGACAAATAAAATGTTGCATGGCTTTACAGGCGCACTGTAGCTTTTCTGTTGGGCAGTCCGTCACCAACTCTTCATGGAGAAGTTGCATGTGTTCTACAGTATGGCATTAAACTTATTTATCTCTACAGAGAAAGCATGTGACGCCATAGGACCAAATTACATGTCAGATCAGTGGAGGGGTGAGCCCACTCACTGCAAGAATGCAAGTTTAATGTCAACAAAAACTCATGTTCTAGAATAAATGTAAGATGGATACATTTAATGTCATAGCGGGACATTACAGACAAAGCAACAACATCTCCATGGAGACAAGGAGATGGCAAGCCTTCCATCAGATAAGTGACACTGTGTATCTTTAACTGGTGATATTAGAAGTTGTGTTTCACAGATCAAAACTAGGTCGCCCAGACGTTAGCTATTCAAAAGTTGCCTTCTAAAATTCAGTTGGCAGTTTGGTTAACCTTTGTAAGCATTTTTAGCGTGATACTATATGTTTGAGGACTTACGGCTTTAAATCAGTGTATTCCACGCTCTGTAGATTTTACTTCTAATTGTTCATTTGTTCTTCCCTCTCTGTTGAGCTCATCCCTCCGAGCGTCGACTTTGCTGTGACCCCTTCCTGGTTCAACAAAATCCAGCCAATCAGTACCAGTGTTTCACCATATTGTATAGCTCTTATATACTCTTCTATGGCTCAGATTCTGCAATGCTGCTAAAATAGCTCATCCTGAAACCATTAGACCAAATTGCTAAATGGTTCAAATGTGCAACCACTTAAGGCTATGTCTTTAAGAGAAATAATCTTCAATCTACTGTGGCAAGCAAAGAAGAGCATGAGGTGGATAGTGGGAGCAGCAGCTGAGCAGGGCCCCTGAGATCAGAATGGAGAAGAATGCAGTGAAACAGAAGGAGCTTAAGAAATATAGTCGATTTCATAAGCTCCTTCTTTGTTTAACTGCCTTTTTTCTCAGTAAAATGATGTATTTATGATTGTGCTGCCGGTTGCAGGAGGCTGTGAAGGATCACATCCATGGGAACATTGGACCCAGCAGTAGTTATTGAGGTTAATGGGAAGATTAAAAAACACATTTGCTCATGCTTATTCAGAACACGCCCCATACTTAAACAGTCGTTAGTGGAGATTGTGAGGGATTTATTAGGTGTATTTATTGCATAAGCACATTACAATTATTGATCTACTGTCTTCATTCGTATTTATTATGCATATCAGTTCATATTAACAAAGCCAGCATACTTGAACTTGAACTTCTGGCAACCTGTACAACAGATAAAATAGTCGGTTTTGATATATTATTATTCGTCATCTTTTTATGTGTGTAGCAGCCATTTATACCGTCATTAGTTAATTAACAGCTGCTTACGTGCATCCCTTTAATTCTCATATATATCTAGAAATAGATATTGATACAGATGTATAGATGTATAGATATATATTGATATATAGATATATTACACTGATATCAGCTATAAAGCTGTTGGTTAAATTGCTTGAAGAAATCTGAAGTTAGACTTGGCCTAAAGTCAAGGTTCCTTCATTCTAGCCTGTTACATATTTGTCACTTTGAATAGCTGATAAGTGAAATACAAAATGTAGTCATGACAGTGTGTGAGAAATGTTTCACCCCATTTACAACATAATAGTGGGCCTATGCAGTGGATACAGTGACAGGAGACGAGCTGCATGTAGCCATTTAGACAGTGGATTCCTAAGTGCAGTATTTCCAATCTCAGGGGTGCCCTCAGATCTCTGTATAAGCACTTTGATCTGTCACTGAGATCATTACAGAGTCTACTGAATTGACAAAAGGCCAAGCTGAAAGACTGGAGCATAATTAAAGACAGGATCATGTCCTCGGTTGTCCCGTAAGCCCTGCAGAAAGCCAAGTGGTGGAAAAAGACGAACAAGACAAGACCAGGCCAGAGCAATCGCACATGCTCCATCTGTTTGTTGCAAAATACAGCTGCGTCAAGAGACTGGTCAGTGTTTGGATGGACACCAGGTACAGCTGTCCGTATAAAAGATGATAAATCAGTATTTTAACCACTGTTATTTAATATTCCAATTTGGTGAGTCTTTCTCAGAACATACAAGCTCTCTTGTTTGACCAGATATTCCCAGGATTTTGTTGCATAACTTCAACAACTCCAGACTATGTTTCTCTAAGTGTTTGAGTAATGCTGTTTTTATTTCATTTCTACATGTTACAATGTAATGTATGTGAGAATGTAATGTATATCATATAGAAGAAATAGTTGGACCAAGCCCCAAGTTAACGACAGACATTACTCCCTCTACCCTATGACAAACTGAGAACTTGACTTGAACTGTGGAGAAAGCCCATGAGCCAGCTGAATGATAGCGCCGATAAGAAGTTTTCAAGGTAACAGTGCGAAAGTGAATTTTCTGTGGGAAAGCGGCAGCAGAAGCAGAAGTCTGTTTATTTTATTGAGCACAGAAGTGTCTCTCGTGTTCCCCTAACGCTGCAGCGGGGCTCATTTAGAGTTCACAAAGTGCGCTGTTTGCCCATGATGGATATGGTAATGATGCATTAATGCAATCAGGGCCACGTCTGTTTTGCCTCTCATTAAGAAGGCTAGCTATCTTGTTGACAATGGTCAGGTCAAGATTGGTCGTGAGTTTGAAAGTTTTCCAGCGGTGTGATTTGAAATGAAGACGATGGAGATGGAGTCTATTTTTGTAAGTGGATGTTGGAAATAGTGTTTAAAAGAAAGTAGTCAGAGACACAGAACAGCTGGGGCACTCTGAATAAACCCTGAAAGTAAAAGTCTTGTTTTTTTAGTGTCATTAAAGGCTATAGATCAACACCAGGTGTTTGCCCATGATCTGTCTGCTAGAAAGACCCTAGACTTTTACTTACTACTAGTGCTGACTTCATATGATGGTCACTATACAGTTCAGTTTGAAAAAAACAGTGGACACCAACAGGTCTTTGAACATATAGACTGAAAAACTCCTATACTCTCAGTTAAGCTTCTCATCTCTGGTTGAATCATCCAGTGCATTTTCAGATGCAGCTTACATGATTAATATTAATTTAACAGTGTCACTTAATTGTATTTTTCAATAGCAAGATAGACTAAGACAGACTTAGACAAACTTTATTGATTCACTCAAGGGAACTACTGCTTTAAACACATTACAGTCTAGAATAGATATTTCCATATTTGAAAGGTGTGATCCCTTGTTTCATTGTTCGTTTGTTTGACCTAATCACCTCATTTCTCAATGTGGAAATAGCCTTGACCCCCAAAAGGAGCGTAGAAGCGGTGTATATGACGCGATTTACTTGTGTTTGGACAGTGAGTACCATCCTTCTACAAGTTTACACTGTTTACATCATACTGTATATGAGTGCATAAGCAAGTATCCCGTTTTAGCCTCACGTTCAGCCTCCAGTGAAGGTCTCAGTGTGTGCCTGTATGTAAACATGTGTAATTGTTTTTCTAAGCTTTGGCATGTACAGCACAGTACACACATGCTAACACAGTCTTGTAGTGCTTATCCAGCCCTCTCTGATACGATGTACATGGGATTTTGCATATATGGAGATTTACTCTGCTTGTTGCATTAATCAAACTGACATGTGGAGACTTTCCAAGTACTTTGACTTATCAAGTAGATTAGAAACAAAAACACTTTCCATTTTTTACATAATGAGGCAATGTCTTTACCCCACTATGTGTACTTCTTTGTATCAGAGCTCTATATGTAGTTTTTCTGTGACTCCCATATGAGCGATTTCCTTTCTACTCTTCCTGCCTGTTGCTGTTACTGTACCCACAGCTACAGTCAACCTTTACGAGGTGGGTTTAGGCTGTCAGCTGCAAGCTACTGCACTCACACAAACTGCAGCAGTACCAGAGGATTGTTTAGGCCCAGAGAGAAAGGGAGGGAGAGAGGGAGAGAAAGAGTTGGAGGGAATGAAAGAGAGTGGCAGAGTGACAGGGAGTGAGAGAGGGAGAGATGGAGAGATGGTTAGAGGGAGCAAGAGAGGGAGAGAGAGAAGCAGAGAGATAGGCATAGTGAGCGAGAGAGCCTGCTTTCTATAGGCCAGGATCTGTTTCCAGTCACAGCTGCCCGTGTCCTTCCTGAGCCCTGGAGCTCCTGTGGCGACACTGTCCCGGGACAGTGGGTCACAGCAGCGTACATCTGTTCACTGTCGTAGCACGAGCAGAAATGGACATAAATAGAAACACTTCCTTAGGTTTCAGCCTGGAATTGTACATGAATATTGCACACCATGTTCCCTTCATACACCCATGCGCCACTGAAGGCCTTTGGTTCTTATGCACACACCAACAGAACACCTGTCGGACTCCGTGGCCTGCTCCAGGACACCTTAAAGTCATGAGCTCATCGGAAAAGCAATTAAAGGCAGCGTAGGCCCTGCACACTGGCGTAATGTTTTGTTTAGCTACTTGGCTTCGAAATTAACCAAACCTGTCACAAGTCATCTGGCTGACACGGGCTGGGCTCTATTTATTTATTTTCGGTTTCTGTTGGTCCCGCTGCTGCTCCACAGCCAACAATGAAGTGATTCTGAGGGGGCGATTAGCTGGCTATAACATCTGCCCACCTGGGGGGTAGTCGGTGCTCACCCCGTACCTCTGTCTTTGCCTCTGATTGTTGGGTCATGGCCTTGTAGTTGAAGGTGGTGCCCCTTCTAACCCCAATCAGGGCTTTGGTGTTTCAGTGGGGGTTCTGAACTTGTGCTGACCTAGCCGCTCCCAGTTTATTAAATTACATGCTTGAGTTAACAGAACAAAAGCAGGTTTTACATTCAAATATGTATAAACAGATAACAGACATTAAGACAAAGGTGTACTTCTACAAAACTCTGGTGTCAAGACGTTGAGGGGGAGAGGAAATACTGAAATACTGAAAAGGTTAGCAGTAATCTGTCATGCTGGTCCATGTTCAGCTATAGCCCCAGGTCTCACACAAACCCCACAGGATCACAATGTATTTTTACATAGAGATCAATGTACATAATCTTTAATTTACTCTGATCATGTTTGTGCTAAATATAACTACTCAGCAAATTTGTGTAAATAGCTACACACACTTATATAATATCAAGGTGGTTGTCAACTAATTGGTAAGATATGTTTTGATTTGTCATATAAAAAAAATGGTGATTATTATTTTACAAAACTCTTTGTTGACAAAATTAATGTTTCTATCTAAAGAAAAATGTACCACCAAGTGTATATAAAGCGCCCTGATGTTGGACATAAATATTCATTCATCATTAATAAGACCTTTTAGAGCATTTCAAATTACACATCTGACCAAATTCCTGCTCCTTCTGCGGTTGCATGTATTTTCACAGTCAGGGCCACTGAGCAGTCTCACTGTGTTTACTCGAGGAATCATTTAGGAAGTAAGAAAAACACCTCTGTTATCATTGTCATCACATGCTGTAATTACCCAAACGCCGGTGGTTCAAGCAGAGAAAACAGTCCACTGCTGCCGAGGTCGTCCTGTAGGCCTGCCAGGCCGGTTCATGGTGCTGCTGCTTCAAAGGAGGTGTCACTCTTAAGCAGTTATGTCAACACGCCGATGAAACGGGAACACACAGAGTGGCTGGTAAAGCCTTGGTCTTCAAAGACTCAAAAGGCAGGTCAACACATACTTTGTTTCTGTGTCACTGTCAAAACAGCAGACAGGAGGAAGGGAGAAAAAAGCATGTTTGTACTGTTAATCTCAGAAAAAAGCCCTTTCAATGTTATTTTATGTATCAGTTTGTCATGGCTGTCAGTGGCAGTAGTCAGACAAATCTGACACGCATACTTGGATGGTATTCTCTAAAACAACACTGCCACGGATGCTGAAACGCCCTCACTTACCAGATCTTTATACAATCTGCTAAATCAACACATATACTCTTAGTTCTCTCATCTTCTCCGTGTTTATTTTGTATCTACTATTGTTGCTTGTTTTTATACTGTAACCTACAATTTAGCTTTTTAAAGTTTGTTTTGTTTGCACATGAAACTAATTGCAAGGCTAAGAATGAGATTTTTTGTATCCTTTTAAATAACTACGATAATCCCATTCCAACTTGAATCCCATGTTTAGGGGAGTCCTGGGCCTGGCCGAGATGCTGTTGTATGAGTGGTAAGGTAAACAGGAGCACCCGGCCTGTGTAGACACAGGGAGAAGAAGCCTGAACCTTCATGCTGTGAAGCTGAAGTGGTAACCACACTTTACGCCTTGATTTTTAGTTTATATAAGTGGTAATTTCTTTACTCAAGGCAACAGTGTTCCCAGCTTAAAGTCTGCTAAATGTATTTTTTTATTTCTTTTCAAATTCAAGTAACAACACTTTTATAGCAGTGTTGCTACAAGACCGTGTGGCAGAGGGTTGCTGACTTTACGGCAAATGAAATTATTTTCATATTTATGATCATTTACTAATTCCACCCAAGAACTTAAATGATTTATAATGCAGCGAATCATTTATGTCAGATGTGCTTACTATGTCATGCTTAATGCTTCTTGAAACCACATTTTAGGGTCAGTTTATTGAACACATCTTCACTCCTCGGCCCATTCCCAGTCATTTTGGTTCTGTATGGCTCACACTGTTTGGGGCGGAAACCACTTGAAATCTTGCGCCAGTGCTCCAGCTCCAGGCGAAGCTTATTAAACAGCCACACTGTGGTGCACAAGTTCAAGCCACAAGACTGAGGTTATGATTCGCTGTCAGAAAACTGGGGCCATCAGGCATCTGATGCAGCAAACTGGAGATGGATGGAGAGGTACAATGAGGGATAGAGATGAGAGAGAGGCCCACAGCACCTTAGTTCATGGTTGTATACTCTGTAAATAGCACTGTTTTGTGCTATTTTATATTTGCTCTGTTAATGAAGGTGGTGATATTCAGAATTTTGTTTGGACTGTCACTAAATCTTTCCTTCCATCTTGATCTCTGTTCATCCCTGTGTATTTAGTTGGAACCCCACAAATGATCTAGACTGGATCACATGTGATACAGCATGTTTTAAATGGTAGTCAAAGTGGTAGCCTTTAATTGCCAAGTACTTTCTGCTCATTCCCCCATGTGCACTTCAGTTCTCACACATGTGTGTGGACCACTAATTACTTATAGTTGTAAAATGTGGCAAATTAGAACAGATTTTATTTGAAGTAGTTGCACTTGCCAAAGCACAGATCTGGTGCTAAAATACACATGTGAGGTCTGCTTAAAAAGGGGGACATTTTAAAAAGTCAAAAACAGACTATAAGCAATCTATCAGGCTTTCTCTGTAGACAAACTACACACATTTACACATTTTACACATTGTCACACAGTCTTGCATTGCCTGAGGACTTGAAACTAAAGCCAGGGGTCGAGTCCAAAGCTGCATTAAAGTGCTCAAAGTCCTTGTAGAGCTGAAACATCCTCCTGTCGTCATGCTGGGACGCTCCACGGCACGCCAGAGCCTCTGCACTAATCCTGACGGCATGGGACTCATTATTGATAGGATCCTAATGCATTACCTCAGGGCCTGCTTATTGTTGGTGCAGATTATTATTTAAGAGTAAACCTAAACCCAAAGAAAGTCTAGTGTTTCATAGAAATTTATCAAAAGAAAATGTTATTCTTGGCTTAGCGTGATAGCACTTTGAACATTACAACTGAAACAAACTGTGCTCCTTGCTGCTTTTTGGTGTTCATACCACACTAACATTAACATTTTCAGAAGTGCAGGAACCTGACACTGATTCATTGTAGATTTAAGGCTAAGTCACGTTCACTCTGAGGTTATTATTCTACATAGATTTTGGAGATC
Source organism: Scartelaos histophorus (assembly GCA_000787155.1). Lineage (NCBI taxonomy): Eukaryota > Metazoa > Chordata > Actinopteri > Gobiiformes > Gobiidae > Scartelaos > Scartelaos histophorus. Next base: position 11,218 of record KN498243.1, on the reverse strand, counting down.
CTTTTTGATGTGCCACCTACTTTTTTAGTCAATGGGTGGCTATATCTGTCCTTCTCAGTTTTATTTTTTGACTTGTTCTTTTCTCCTTACTAGTAATGTTGCATTCAAACTAATCACCATTTCAAACTTCTCTTATGCTTTTAAAGCTATGTTTTCAATGTAAATCACACACATATTATTTTTCTTTCAGGTGCAGTGCTTCTAGTCAACGTGCAGGGCATAGCTGTCAATGTTGACCCAGTCTTCTGCACTTGGCTGCTGTACAGTCCTAACCGGGGAAACGGCAGACAGCAGCAAAGCGTGAGAAAGATTTCATATTACTAACCTTTACACTTAATCCATTTTCATGTCCAATCTGTATGATCTAAATAAATGTGTCCCTGCTTGCCTTTCCCTGCTACCTTTTTCCATTTGCTCCGCTCCCTGTCTTCCGTCCAGTCCCTCTGTATTTATTTGACATGGGTTACGGTGATGGTTATGGACATTGAAGGCTGTGTGCCCACTCAACATACACATACAGACATGTTCACTTTTGATTGCCTGGGATACTGCACAGGTTCCCCCTCATAAAACCACGAAAATATATATAGGACTTTTAGTATGGTATTATAATGCATTTAATGTTACTGTTTTCATGCCTCCTGTAGTTTGGACAGGATGTTGGCATATATATGTGTGTAAAAGACAAAGTTAAAAGGAGTTAATTGCAACAACTCCTTACTCTCTACAGGGTAAACACATGTTATGAGTTGAACAGCTGCCAATGCAAGAATATTAAAAAAAAAAACATTTAAGGTTACTTTCTGTACTTTAGCTGTCTGTCACGGTCCTATCTGAAGTCCTTGGCTGCTTTATCCCAGGCCTTGAGTTGAAGGACACACCGCAGCCTGTGAAGGACATAGGAAAGGACACAGGATCAAGGTGTTAGGAAGTGTTTAGTAAGTTCATACTGTCCAGCTATAAACGGGACAAAGGACGTTCTACAAAGCATAACAGAAACTGTATTTTATTGATATCATCACGATTTTTAAGATGGTCAACTTAATAAAAAAAATACTAAATAGATTTAAACAACACATTTTCAGGAGTCTGCTCAATATGGGCGTTCATTGTCCTGACGAACAGAAAAACGACCAAGCTAATGCTATCTAACTTGTAACTGTGTGGTTTTATGTGTGAGAGACTTCTTTAAGTGCACAAATAATCTCACATGATGAATTTTTAAGTCAACTCTTTCTGATCACATTGTGTTAAACTAAATCTCAGATTAAGTCTGACTTGAGTAACAGTTTCTAACAAAGTAGTGCTTTCAGTTAGCGTCACACCCCCAAGGACTGTTGTTGACGTCAACTGCGAAGTAACAACTGCAAATCAATATGTATTCTGTTTAATGTCATTACAATGTTTTAATAGTGCACAAGTCTGATTACTTTATCTCTAAACTTAAGTGATAGGCATTTTATATCATTCCTGAGCCAGTAGCTGCAAACAGTTATGAAATTTAGTAACGCATATTTTAATCTTACAACCACTGGGTTTTTAGGTCCCATGTGTCTCCCTCCAGAACAGCTTGTGCACAGTGTTTGGGGCAGTCTAGTTGTATTTTGGACCTTAGCCTTGTACAGCTGCATTATAGTCTTGCCCAACTATTTGGCCTATGTTAATGGTGTTTCCTAAGACCAGACCAAACTCTCTTCCATTCTGTCTGCTAACAATCACACAGTCTGCCTATGTGTTTGTATATATGTGCATGTGTGCAGTTGTGTGTCTAACCTTCCAGCAGTTTTGGGAGTCTCTCAATGAAAACATGGAGCTGTCACTGGTCCTTGTTGGTCTTGGAGGCCCCGGTTGTGTTCCACTGCATTTTTCTGTTCTTTCCCCATTCTGTCTGTCTGTTACTCCTGCCTTGTGTGCCGCATTATATCTCAACATGAACACATTTTATGCATATGTAATATAATAGCAACTTAAAATGACTGCCTCCCAGATAATCTGATTGATAAATAGGCCTGTCATAATAATTACTATATCGAGCGCTAACAAAAAAAAAAAAAAAGGATCAATATTTGTCTTTATTTGTTTTTGCCATTATGATACGATTTGAGCTGTAGAGTGTTCCATTCTGCTATTTATTTATTTTAGCTCATATTTTAAAGAATATTGTGGATTAAGGGTAGCAAAGGAGAAATTCAATTCTGTCAGCTGGACAACGTTTTTTTGATTGGACATGTGAGCCTCATTAGATCTAGATTAAGGATATTTTATTGAGGATGATCCTACTTTATGGTTTGGTTGCACTATTATTGTCTATCATCTATACAAACTTCAGCAATATATCGCACTTCAAAAATTGCTATTGTTAAAATCTCTTTTACTAGGTTAACCTTGTCCTCTTGTTATTGCGCTAGACAACCTTTTCTTACTCGACAGTTACACTATATTCCCTATGTCCTGCTTTGATACATTTCCTTTATGTTGTAGTGTACCGCTGCATAAATTCTATTCACTGATTGCGTTTTCATGGCAGACTTCCGGACCTGTCCCATTGGTGAAGAGGAGAGACGATGAGGTCTCTGTTGGGAGCACGCCACTGGCCAAGCAAACCTCCAATCATGCATCAGACTATGCCAGCAGTCCAGTCAAAACCAAAACTGTCACAGGTATGTCTGGACTCTCAATACTACTACTACTCAAACTACAGCTGCTACTAAGTGTTACTATCTGCAATAATTAAATTCAGGTCCAAAAATGTTGATTTGAGTTGAATACATGACTTGCACAGGAATGTCTGGACTTTCAGTACTTTGCAAACTACAGCTGCTACTAACTTCTTTGTAGTTACTATCTGCAATAATTCAATTCAAGTTCAAAAACACTGTTGATTTGAGTTGAATGTAAAAGGCTTGCATGACTGGGAGGAAATTTGTGCTCCATCCGTCTCATATTTTACAATCTTTCCTGAAGCCACAAATTGTAAGAAATTATTATTTTTTATTATTGTCATGTTGTTGTCATGATGTCATGTTTATTTTAAGCAAGATAGAACCTGTTCCCTTTGTGTCTTATTCAGAGACAGACAGACATTTCGTCCTCATTTTGTCTTTGCATCTCGCTGGGAATAGTCTAAAATCTTACTCTAAAGAACACATTGTTAAATTATTTGGGGAATACAGTTTCAAACAAGTGCAAAACCATTCTTGCTGGTATGTTTAGCAAATTTAAAAGAGCTGTTTATTGTTCCTCTGAGATTTTATTCAGTGATTTAAATAGTAGTCCAAACGTCTGTGTTTCTACCTGGAGGATAACTGCAGCAGCCCCACTCTTTAGGAGCTGTCCATGAAATTACACAGAGCTCTACTGGCTGCTCAAATGGATTGGACTTGAGAGCTTGACTCACAGATGCCACATATATACACAGTTAATAGTCCTTGTCGCCTTAGTTTTCTCATGTACCGAACATTTAATTCATGTCTAATTTTGTTAGGGCATGATTAGAGTGATATTGGAATTTGAAAGACATGTACACATTAAAAAAAACGATATAGCTCCATACGTTCACTACTACAGCTTCTAACTGCATATTATTTCCCCAACGAACTCTGAAAGAGGAGCTCATCGTATAAGTCTTTATTGCAGACGCTTAGGACTTCTAACAACTTAGTGCAATGAAATGATTCTCGTTTGCCTCAAAGTTGCTCCTCCAACTTTACATTACTTGGGCTGAACTTTTGGTACTCATAAAAAGCCTACAGCCCACAGCGCGCCCACCAACCATGCTCTATAAAGTGGCCAATTAGGAGCTCAGTTGTAAGTAACTGCTTATTCCTCTGAAATGAGTTTGAAAAATGCTTTTGCTATCAAATTATCCAGTGTGTGGGATATTTGCAATATTGCTCTATAGGCCTTTGTTTTGTTACGCTTGATTATGAATTGGCCACTGCAAGTTCTTTCTGTGCGTATTGATTTCCATTACAACTACTGGTTTCCCACACAAATCACCTTGGGGGATTAGAAAAATAAATCAAAATCTGCTCAGTCATTTTTGCTGTTTAAAGCTTGCTTTGAACCATCTCGCTGGTTTCACATACCCCCATCCAAATGGCCATTTTGAACCCACGCCTGGCACTGCTATGATGTAAAGCAAGTGTTGTTTTGTTCCCACATTCAGCTTAGTTACAGTTTTGTTGTAATCAAGAGGGACTTTCCTTGTAAAGCTAAGGGAAAGTGTCTGTAAAAGTAAATGTGGAGACGCACACAAAATCGGGTGAATCACTAGACCACTGCCCCTTACGTCCCACAGAGGGCAAAGTGATATCATACTATGGGACCAAGGAGCAGCTCATATCTCAAAAAACATATATTAACTTAACTAACCAAATCATTCCACCTCTGTTCCTCTGCATTTGGTCACTGGACATGTTAAATACACTGAGCCTGGAAGAGAGGACTTTTAAACCTTGCAGTGGCTAGAACTTCTTCAGGCCAAAAATGTAATAAATTATGGAAAAAATATTGAGTTATGTTATGACTCATCTATAATTATATTGTTGTACCTTATATTAAATGATGACCAATATGTATGGAAAACAAGCATACATTAACATCAGTTTTGCCGAGAGGATAGAGTACACTGTGCTAAATTAAATAAGCAAGCATTAATATCCAATTAAAAATGATATATTATGCTCAGCTAAATATACTAAATCTTTTGGAAACTTTCACAGGTGTGTAGTGAGATTTTATGAGTACAACAAACACTGTATAAATGTTGCTTAGTTACATCCCAATAAAAGTGCCTCGTGTTGTTTTTCTGTGGTTATCCCTTGTACTAACAGTCCATAGAGCAACAGTTGTAGAGCGAGCGCTTTCTTCTTGAGGTCGATTCTTGTCTGCCCGCACAATTACACCACAAATTGGTTCACATAAAACTAGCCTCTAAGTATTTTCTTTATTTGTCCCTAATGAATGTTCGTGTTGGCAGCCGCACTGTGTTTCTGATTGAGAGCCCTGAGCTTCTCATTGTTCGCTAACATGTACCAGAGTAATGATCTCACTGACTTTACTTTGCAATCCTAAAATTAGCTGCTGGCCTCTACACAGCATACCTCTGCTCCTGAGAAGCCCGTTTCTGATCTGGCTGAACTCCTGAAGGTTGGACCAAGTACAGTATCCCCATGGCCTGGTGATTAGATGGGGTTTTTGTTTGCTGACATGAGAATTGCTTAATGTATCAGTAATCTATGGGCATTTAGAATAGCAATATTCTCAAGTGTATCAGGGGTGACTATACTATTGTAACTATGCAAGCTACGTATCGACTTCTTGTATATCAACATAATTTGATTAGCTCTGATTTGATTATTTGATTGGGGTGTGACTAAACGGATATTGGTCTTGGGTGCAAACAGGTCATTCTCAAATGGTAGGTTAGGACTTTAGAAAAATGATGACTACTGTTTAAGTATACATAAATAAAGGACACAGTTACAAGAAGTCAAAAAGTATTAATCATTTGTCTTCCACAATAGCGATTAAATTATTCTTTGCCGTTCCCTTTTTTCAAGTAGTATCTTAATTGCAAAGTTTATTTAACAACAAAATCAGACCCATTCTTCTGAAAGTTCATACCTGTTAAGGGCCTCATACATATATTTTGAGAACATGGAAATGATCCAGGTTTTATGGGTGAGAACATTTCTGTGGACTGAGCTGAATTGATGTAGTATGGAGGAAGAGATGGCAGAATGTAATTAGTATAGAAGTGTGTACAATAGAGAGAGCTCTGATGAGAAGACTCGAGGCTGGACGACACTGTCATCTATTACTATTATCCGAACCCAAGTAGCTTGATGGAAGTCAGGCAGTTTTTATTGGCTGCTGTGTGCTTTTCAGAAGGGGATAATATTTTCATTGTGGGGTTATTTATATAGTTTAATTTTTCTGGTAAAGTCAATAATTTATCAAGGTAATGATGGTTGGAGTAGAGGAGGGAAAATAAGAAAAGGGGGAATAATGAGATTGGGGGCCCCCACGTGAGAAGTATAGCCGTTGTCTGTCGATGTTTCTTTGGCCTCTCTGCACTGATGAGTCCATACTAACCACAAATGAACAGTGTCCTTACATATCCCTGTTATTAATGATAAGGGCATTATGCTTTGTAGCTGTTGGCTCTGGATTCCGGGGTTAGAGCTGGGTTTGAGGTTCATCAGAAATACCACAGCTTCTCTAAAGATTTGTTTCACATGATGTTATAGCGCAGAATGAGGTTAGGATTTTCACAGCTCAGACTGAAGCTGTCAGGAATAGTTATATGCATTGTGAGCCTTTATTATGGCTAAGCACACAGAGCTTCAGCACTTTTAAACAAACCCTTGATGTAACTGTGACTGAAAACTGTCTGGATTTTAATTCTGGCCATTGAAATGAGTATGGTATGTGCAGATACATTGAAATAAAATTTAATAAGTGTTTGTATCCTCATTTAATGGTAGTTTATAGCAAGCTAAAGTTAAATACTTTTGAATAGTACTTCTGCTATGGCTAATAATTTCCATTGTGGATCAATAAAGTTTGTCTAAGTCTAAAAGGAGTCATATGCCATTTTTACACCTGCTGTATCCATTATTTTATATAATTAATTACAGAATTTTAGCTCTAAAAGCTGCTGTAAGGAATTGACTTTTTCACACAGACTTGTAAATATAATGAAATAACATAAATAAAGACACCTTTAAAGCATATAGGCAAAACATAATTCCCTAAATGTGTAAGAATATACACTTTAGCTCACTTTCTCAATCATTTATTTATCAGAAAAAAATACTTACTTTTCTCTACTTGCATTTACACCAGAAGTGACATGCTATTGTGCCACTATTCCCGTATCAGTCCCATGCTCACATAAAAGTATACAACAAATTGAAGAGCAAAACTAATAGAAAATAAAAACAAAAATTCTAAAAGTGTTGAATGCTTAGTGTAGAGTTAACAGTTATGATGTTAGTATTTCTGTGTTTTGGGAGTTGAAATGTTTTGTGTTACTGCCAAATTTCTATGATGTGTGATTTACACTCGGCACAACACACACCCTCACACCTTTCGCAGCCTTGTCACTCCAATGAAATATGTGTTCTGTGTCCTGAAAATTGGACTATCCTCTTTATTGTCTCTTAGGCCCTGAACTTTGAAATGTGATAGAGTTGTTAAACACTATGTATGTAATGACTGGGATGTTTATAGACAGAAACATAGGCAGGAGCTGGACATGG
>KN498241.1:29969-40170 GCA_000787155.1 Scartelaos histophorus | reverse complement strand
TAATAATAATAATAATAAAATATCTAATTGCAATTTTTTTTTAACATTACCACAGACTTTTTCATGTTTTAATCATAGGATTTAATTCAAAGTTACTATTTTAAGAAGAATTGAAGAATGGACAAATACTGAAATATGACCTGAATCACATTTCAGAAGATGTTTGTACAGATTTAAACTACAGGAGAACAGAATGACATTATTATTTTGTTATATATGGAGGACATGAAAGCACATCTAAAATTGTCTGCCTGACCAGCCTGTCCCTTCTACATTCTGTTAGAATCCAGAGGGGGTTTGAAGAGGATAATAAAGGGTGAAAAACCCGTCTAAACTTGAGACTCCAACCACAGCTGCTAATTTATATCACCTCTCCAAAATTCTCATATCAATAGAACAAAATGATTATTATACCTGAGATAAATAAAAAGTTTGGTGCTTCGATTGTTGATTCTGCAAAAATCCATGCTGTTTTTAGTCGTCTGTGTTGTTTTTTTTTCCTCTCTGATTGGATAATCTGCCTGTCAGTCACAGCCTCTAGAATCAGCGAGACAGAATACAGCTCCAGAACTACGTTTTTGTAAAGTTTTGTCAAGGCGCGGCTCTAAAAATGTACAACGTTGCTAATTATGTCTATTCAAATTGCTATTTTGATTGTGATTAATCTTGTATCCCTGTTACATGATAGTAAAAGTGTTATGTTAAACCACTGAACCCCACGGATAACCCCTGCCTGACAGCATCATTAGCATAAGCCACCTGGAGTCAGTCTTGGGTAGAAGAAACCACGTCAAAGAGGAGTCTACCTGCTCTATTATCTCCCCATATCTGGGTTGATTTCCCTCTGGGACTGATTATAGCTCACCTACTGCAGCGTATTGGCTTAACCTGAATACTAGACTAGGGTGTAATCAGTAACACCTTAGGAGGAGGTCAGCGTGTCCCCGGGTGTCTGTCTATGGAACAAGTGGCATTAATGAACGTGTCTTCTTCTGTCACTCCCAAATCAGACCTGCCTCTCCTCCTATGCACCTCTCAGACTTCTCATCACTTTCACCCAATTGTGAGCCGCTGCAATGTTTCTTTGCACTTAAATTGGGAAGTGTCTGCGCTCGAGGCAAAAATGGCTTTTCTTTTACTTTGTGCCGAGGAACGAATGGCAGTTATTTTAAAGAGATATTGCCAGACGAAGTGATGCATCTCAGGACATAATTTAAGTTCTTGTTATTTGACACATTTTCCATTCAAAAGATATTTTTTTTGTTTTAAATGCATAATACACAAAATGGACTCTTGTGAGCTTTAAGCCATGTTACACGCTGTTACCTCATCAAAAGCAGACCTGGAGTTGTGTTTTGTTTCATTCACATTTTGTTTGAGTAACTATGTTTAAGTCTAAATCTGCAGAGCTCAAAATGGTCTGTTCCACGTTGTGATGCAGTGGTTTTCAAGTTCGCTAGCTTTTATTTATTTGTTTATTTGATTGGGACAGTGCATGTTAATGAACATACATGACAGAAGCACCAAGGTAAACACGCCGAATTGTAGCCATACGACTCATTTCCATCCGTAGTCCCATGGGTCAAAATTACAACAATAAAATTTACATTAAACAATGATCAGGCCTTAAATACAATTTTCCAACCATACAAACTTACAAAACTCCATTAACATTAACACTCAGCTCATTATCCACACCCACATGCAGCAAACAATACTAAAACAGTCCATAAAAGTTACACAATATATCAATAAAGAGCCTGGCACTGAGTGTGTGCAAGTTTGGTTTGCCCAGAGCCAGTTTTTCACTTGAGCCTTAAATGAATTATATGTTGGGCTCCCTCAGAGTTAAAGGGAGGCTATTCCACAGGTTCCCACCTCGGACAGAGAGGACCATCTGACCAGAGGTGGTACGTCTGTGGGGTGTGACCATATCTGCTCTGGCGGAGGCTCGTGTGGTTCTTTGTGTGTTTTCTTTACTCTTGATAAATTGGTTTTCAAGTTCACTTTTACCTTTAGTTCAGTAGAAATTCCAGTATAGCATTAAACTAGGACCAACCATCCCTCACCTGCTTTTCTTCATGGAGATAGATAGGTTTAATAATAGTAAGCACATTTTTGGTCTTTATTTTTACAAAACTGTGCACTATTTAGATTTCAAAAGCGAAAAGCAGATTTTGTGACACCCCTGTGGTCAACGCTCACAGAGACATATGGGAACCCTAAGCAGATTTGTAAAATCTTCCCAAAACTTGTTCCAGCTCTAAAAGAATGTTGAGAAAACAAGATGTCAGCTGCTGGCTCATCCTCTGTCTTCACTACACAGCTCTGCAGCAGCTTCCATTGGGTTCCATCAAACCATCATAGTGCTCTCCGGGCAAATTCAAGTCATTAGTGGGCCCCAAGCTGTGCCACATGCTCTTACATAACTGGGAGAGAGAAAGAGACATGGAGAGAGAGTAAAAGAGATATAGAGGAAGGGAGAAAGAGAGAGAGGAGACAAAAAGAGAGACAGAGATAGAGAATATAGAGAGGGTGAGAGGCAGAGAGACTGTAAGAAAGAGGGCGTAGTGATGGAGAGAGAGAAGAGAGAGAGAAAACTAAAGAATAAGAGAGAAAGAGCTGTAACAGTGACAGAGCACCACTGGGGTCTTCTCATCTCTGTTTATTACAAAGACATCAGTCACACAGTCATGCAACAGCTCCAGCTCAGCAGCATCAAAGTCACGCACCAGATCTAAGATATGAAAGACGTGTTTGTTCTAACTGTAGTATTTAAAGTTGCATTATGTCACTTTTCTTTTTTCTTGTCCCCATGGTGATGCTATATGTCTGGCACTCACGGAAAGCAGGGTAAGGCAAGTCACTGGTCAAAGTGTCCCACCGCACAAGATCATGAATCAAAAATGTCACTTTTATAAGCTAACTGTTAGAATAATTGCGTATTTTATCCCATCTATACTATAATCATATGTTAGAAATGTCTGTTTCCTAATAAGCTCTTTGTGTTTGAACTGTGTACAGTCTGTTCTTCACTGGTTAAGAGATTAAAGTCACCACAAACCAATAATTACCACAATTACATTTTGTCCGTGTGAGGCTTAAAGTAGCTGCTATGAGGCACTTTACGCTCCTGTGCCCTGTGATCCTGAACATACATAAACTATAGTGCAAACAGTACAGTATCATACATATTACATATCGAAAAAGAACAGTCAGAGCAGGCTAACTTCATCTTATTTGTCCCAAGAGTAAAAATAAACAAGTTAAGTGAATGTGTGTACGCTGTGCCGCTCAGCTCGACGTGTCAGACTGAATCTATTTTGTGGACAACATTGTCATCTCTGTGTGCTCAGGATTTTATTAATTCAGTATTATTTTTTTCCATTAGTACTAATGTTGTTTAATAGTTTATGAGCCCGCTGGAAAATATGCCTTTTCTGAGCTAACACTGCCTTAAGCAACACCGAACATCTTGATGAAAAGAATGAAACGATAAAGTGCGTCTTCTAACCTCAGATGATTCAAAGGGAATGGCTTAGGGGAGAAGAAATATTTGATATGCAGGGCCCACAGTGTACCGCCGAACATGACATTTATTTTTGAAGCAACTGCTCAGCAAATAAAACCACGTCGTGTATTCTCATTCGGGGTTCACTCGGTCGAACAACTTTTCATCAAATGTGTAAAATGCGCACTGGGACTGGAGTTTGACTATTTGTTAGTCACTCAATAGAGACTGAGGTACAACAGCAAATAACAGTCTCACTGCCAATTATGTGTCAAGACCTCCATAAAGTTATACAGTGTAACTTTTTGCATGAACTAAATTGTATCCTCAAAAAGTATAGACCTGTAAGTGTATTTCAATAAATGTCTATTGTGAATATGTAAGTCACTATTTATTTCAGGTGGGGCTGCTGTTAACTTGCTTTGCTTTTAACATTCCACATTAGGCCATAAATTGCTACGCTGTTGGCCAGGCGGGCTCTCCTGATGGAAAGACCCTCATGCTGGAAAGACCCTCATGCACCCACCCACTCTCAGTGGATAAAAGATGCCCTCTCATTTATGAAACGGGAGAAAATAAGGCACTGTCTCAAAGGCTCTGGCTCTAAATTTACTGAAGCCTGGTTACCATTTATAGATCATGTCAGGTCCTTGACTTTGGAGGTGACCCTATGAGTTGAGTTGAGTTTTATTTCATGTATTCATGGGTATCAAGTGGTTGACTTATGCCTAATGTTTTAGTAGCAAATTTTTTTTAATTATTATTATTATTTTCTGTTTTGTTGTTTTTTTTTTTTAATTATTTATTTATTTTTTTCTTTCTTTCTGTTTTCACTTTAAGGTGTGTACACTGTAAAATGTTAATACTGTACATGTATATTGGCCCTGGATGTTACACATCTATGTAAATTGTACTTTACATTTTGGAAAATTGAAAATAAATCATACACAAAAAAAAGATAAATATGCATTCTCTCTGTGAGCAGGCTCAACTCTCCACAGACCTGACCTGTGCCCTGTCCTGCTTGTTTCTACAGAAATAAGTTTAATGACATACTCTTGGGCTTATTCCAGGCAAAGCAATAACATATACATGGAGACAAGCAAATGGCAGAATCTCCATGAGAAAAGTTTCCTAATGCAACGTCTTAGGAATCAGACCCCAACCTGGACAAACAGTGATGACAGTGAATGCAAAAATGGAAAATCTAAATATAATGCATGCAAAATATGTTCTTGAACACCTGGAAGCGCAATATCTTTTAACAGATTGAAGTTGCTGTTATAATGCAAACCTACAAATACATGTATTCCTATATACTTCCTGTCCAGTGAAGTGCTGTGTTTAATAAGCAGACTCACTTAAGAGTTGTCATCTCTGTGAGTGAAGGCTGCGTTGCCTTCAGGTAGCTGGCCCGTCGCGCCTGGACTTTGGGGGAGGGTTTGGGGCTGCAGTCCGAGTCTCCGCTGTCCTCTTCCGCCATCGCCTTAATGTAACTTCCACTGCGCATTCTCCGACACGGGATCTCATCATCTTTTCCCAGAGGAGCAAATCCACCCCAGTCATCCTGAGGCACCTGTTCATACAGAAATACATTAAAAACTTAACAAAATCCAATCCAGGTCCAGTATATATAGGTACAACCATGAGCATTCGGTTACAGAAGGCTATTTCCTGAGCTCCTTGCAGAATATCAATTGAATGCATTTAATTGTTTCGACAAAGCATCTCAGCAGTCTGGCCCCTGTCTGCTTTTCCTGACTTTTCACACTCGCTAATGAAGGTAAAAATAAAACGCCCCAACCTATCTCTAAAAAGGAGAGAGAGGGAGACAAAGATAGACCGGGGGAAGAGCTGGGCAAAACAAAGGCGTTTTTGTTGAACCCAACCATAGCAGTGGCATCGTGAGAGGCTGTTAGGGCACCAGCTCCGACAGAGAAAGAAATAAGATACAGGCCTAAAAAAAAAAAAAAGTGATCATTCAACAAGCAAGTGCGTAGCTAGGAGACCGACCTGACCTTGATGCTAGGGACAACAACACTTTATGTGCAAGTCTTGACAAGGAGCTGACGTCATATAAATCCAGTGTCATTGAGGGAGCTGAAGACTGAATGAAGTCATACTTGTTTATCACAATGTCCTTTGGGTCAGAGTGAAGACACTTTGAAGTGAATGTACCCAATTTTTCAACATTTTCCACGGGTATGGTGTAAAAGTAGTCCTTATGCTAGAAATATGACTGCGGTGTGACATCTGCATCTAATTATAAAGAGTTTGAGAATCAGGAAGTGCATTGTTAACATGCTAATGTCTGTAACAGTGATGTGGAGCTTATAAATCTCCACTGTGTTAGGAAAGAAAGGAATAACTTTGGGCCCAACAAGCTATTTATAATGATCATGATCACATTTTTATGCAGCACTCTTCCACCTTTAGGACACTCAAAACACCTCACACACATTCACACACACATTCATACACTCAGCATTCATCTGTGGGCGCTGATATCACATTTGCAACCTTTGGGTTAGTGGATCTGACTGCTCTACCGATGATGTTTATGTCAAGAGTGGAATTTGTATCATCAACCTTCAGATCAATGCACTACCACCTGAGCTACTATTGCCTCTACTTCTATTTTGTGCAAAAAAAAAACCCAAAAACAAAACTAAACTGTGTGGCTGTTCCCTTTGAAGCCACCTTCACAAAACTAAGAAAGGCGGAAATCCTGTTGGAACATGGTACAAACTTTCGCCTCAAAACTTCTTGTTTCCAGGTTGTTAAAATTCACAACCACACTGGACTTTTCAGGGTACTAATGCGTCTGTCTTTTACTTGGTCCAGAGTCTGGCCTGATCTGCACTCAGTTCTTCCATTTCCAATAGTAAACACATGCTTTTTATACAGCCTCCTTCCTTTTCTCTCTACCTGTTTCCTCAAGTCTCTGTTGGGGGAAATGCTTACAGCTATGAAGTAAAATATTTTATTTTTCCAAAAACAGAGAGTGTAAACAGGAGGGCTGGAGCGCGGAGCTGGTCTGTGCGATAGTAAGTGGAGCTCAGGGCTTAGGGAATGGGGCTTATTATTTCTGCATTTGTTTGTCTCCTTATGATCTGCCAGCAGCACACAGCCCAGCCTCAGTTAATAATAATAATGTGACCATACAGACCGTGTGTACAAATTGTGTTGAGTCATAAAACAGAATTAGTTTTCACTAGGCCTTTAAGCTTAATCACCACTAAATTTAAATTTGAATGGTGATAATCAGCAAATTGCAAAGGATGCACTTATTTAAAGGAGCTTCCCCATTATTGCTTCCTAGCATCTTAATTATTCACTGTAATGACTTCATAAGCACTTTTACACCTTTCAGAGGCCAGAGTGTAGTGTTTGTATCACTCCAATGCTAACAACTAGCATGCAAACAGTGCACAAGCATGACGACAATAAGATGCTCAACTAGACTCAGACAGCACACAGCAGACTCATTTTGACCCCAAAAGCTGTTTTTTTCCAATATATTTACTCAAACAAATGTTACTTTTACATTTAATTGTTATAATAGTAGTAGTAACAATTAAATGTAAAAGTAACATTTGTTTGAGTAAATGTTACTTTTACATTTAATTGTTATAATAGTAGTAGTAACATCAAATCATAATATCATAGTGACAAAATATTCCAAATCTGTAGGTTCTTATCAATAATTTAAAAACTGCAAAAGGTTTTTTTTGATTAGGTTAGTGATTAATATTACATAATACATTCTCTTTCTAATTTGAATGCTTATGGACATGTTTTAAATGTGAACTGAATGTTGTTTCTAAAAAATAAAAAGTAAATCAGTAGTTGCTCGTAGTTGTAGAGTGAAGACGGACACCAGTGGCCATAGCAGTGAGCACAGTAACATAATAATCAGCACACAGGTTCACAGTGAAGGTCGAGTATGTAGTATCGTTCATTCAGAGGTGATGATATAAACAGTGACATGCTCGTTCATGCACAAACAGAAGCACATGACAGCGCCCAGTGACCGGTGATAACGACAGACAGAAGATGGAGGGACCTGTCCACTTGCCCCCTAGCGCCACCTGTCTGCTCAGCATGGAATAAGACGCACACAAACACATGCAAACACGGATGAGAGCAGCTGGTGTGAGATGATGCATGAAGCTCCACATGCCAGAGGTGGGATCCAAGGACCTCCTACCTGTAGAAAATGGCAGGTGCGGCCTTGCTCTGCCTTCACTAGAGCCTTATCTAGGTTGACCGAGGCCTTCTGGTAGACCTCCCTGGCCCTGCTCACCGTCAGTGTGGATGACCATGAGCTCTTCTTCACCTGAACGGGACCCTCCAACGCGGGGACCAGAGCTGAACTACCCCCGGAGCAGGTGGAGCACTTGACGTCGTTGTTGCTGCGCGACGTCTTCAGGGAGTGGGCGCTTATGGTGTTGTAGGACTCCATGAAGTACTGCGACTGGGATTTATCCGGATGCCTTCCCATGGTCATGACCCCGGAAGGCATGCTCCCCCCGCCGCCCCCGTGGTGATGGTGGTAGAGGCACATCTCACGGTCCAGCGTGTCGTCCGAACTCCAGTATCCCGATATCGCTGTTCGCATCTTAGGTTCCGACTTGGAGCGGTCTTTGCTTTTACTTCTCTTGCTGTGCTTGAGCGTTCCGGTAGAAGACGGAGGGTCATCGGGGCTGGATTTGCTGCCGTTCATCTTCCCGTTGCCTCCGCCTCCTCCGGGCCCAGACCCTGGCCCCTCCAAAGAATGCGACTTGGTGAAGAGCTTCTGAACCGAGTGGACAAGATGGCGGATTCGACCTGGGCTATCGCTGCGTTGGTGTTCTATGGCTGTCCGCTTGTATTGCAGCGTGTGGTAGCCTTCTCTACGCACAGGCCCCTGATGTTCGAATTGCTCCAGCGCGTTTGAACGATTATTATTGGCACCTCCAGCGTTCCCTTTAGCGTTCCCCGTGTAAGGCACCACCGCGTTGCACTCGTTTTTAAGCTCATGGTGCGAGCTGTAATGTCTGCGCGGAAAGGTGCAGCTAGCTAGGTCTGGATAGGGCGCGCAATCCGGCCCGAAGGAATTCTTTTGGGAGAAGCACGAGTGTTCGGACGGGTGAGGCTCCGGGGAGGTGAGGAAATAGGAGCGCCGGTCTCCGTGTCCCAGAGTCATGGAGTCGTAGGAGGGGTCACAGGTCACGGCGTGGTGGTGACTGCGGCTGGTGGACAGGCCTTTCATCGTCATAGCAACTGAGGGCTTGAGGTGCACATCCAACGGGAAGTCTGCGCTGGCCCCGCGTCAAGTCTGCAAACACACAAAGGTATTAGGATAAACAGGCGAGCCAAGACGCTGACAGAATTATAAATATCTTTTATTTGCTTAGATTCAAAGCGTGGCCGAGTTGTCTCTCTTAATTTGAAGAATACACTTTCTGGCACCCCTTCACACTTGAGAGAACTTGCTGATGCTGACGAGAGGAGAACCCTTTCTTCTCTGCCAGTATTTTTGTCCTTCAAAACTTCAAAACGGCCACATCTAAATATAGTAACTCAGCATGTGATCTCTGACATCCAAATCTGTCCTCAAGCTATCTCTATTCCTTCTCCATTTGCCTGAGTGGATTTCAGTGAAGAGGTGACACAGGATAGTAGGAAGCGAAACAAAGTACAAAGAAGCTTGGATCTATTTTTGGGCTCAAATGTGTGCTATAAAAAGTCAATATTAATATTAATATATGACAAGATGCAACTGTACATAACAGACTTTTTTCCAAATAAAACAATGGGATCTTTTCAAGGTGCACTAGTCCAAACCTAGACCTGCCATGATGATGTTACTGAGAAATATTGCGATAAATGATAATACTGAAACTACTCTACTACGGTAATTACCCTAACTCACTGACACAATAACATAAAAACAGGATAATATGAGTAAACCATTTTAAATATACAGAATCATAACATTCACCGCAACAAATAACAGAATGAATAAATAATTTGTCAAGGGTTTTGTGAGAAATGTCTTCTTAGAATTTAATTGTTTCATGTGTCCTTTGTGTATTAATAATGTTAAGGGGGCAATACTGAAAAAGTCAGCTTATTAGGTGTCTGCTCAAATTTAAAGATGTCATTGTACTGAAGAGCATCTTGCTAACCATGTGTATTCTTGACAATGCTATTGGTTAACTGAAGAGCATCCTGTTAAGAATTTGTGTAGACTCAGGGCATTTTGGACAAATGCCTATTGTTGTGGAGCTTCTTGCTTGGGATGGTTTAGCCTTGGGGTACTCTTAACAATGTCAGTTACATGATAGACAAGGATGTTGTAAAACAAAGGATGCTATGTCAAGATGGTAGTATTTAAACCTCCTGCTTTCACCGCACTAGAGAGACGGTTTGTTGGAGACGGATGGTTAGAGACTGTGTTGGAGAGGAGACAACTGAATGAACCTGTATCTGCATTTGCTAGAGACAGAATTAAAGTAACCATACGCAACTACGTCAAGTCTCCTGGACTCTTGTTTTTGATCGCCTCCTGAAAAGCTGACAGTTTTATTCCAATCCTACCAGAAAAATAACAAAAAGCTATAATGAAGTAAATGTACCCACCATAAATATTGAGCCACAAAACATATTATTCCAGCTATAATTTATTGAAGTCTATATGGTCAT